>JABMBV010022082.1:0-16342 GCA_018906735.1 Mesochorus sp. PSUC_FEM 10030011
CTCGGCCGTGTCTTGACTAGCAGACGACGCATTCGCTTTCTTTCATTACTTGGCGTCAAGACACTGCCGTGTCTTTTGATATCTAATATTCATCAATACAGAGAAAATGTTGGCAATCACGGTAATTATAAAAAAAATTTATCAACGATGTAATCGATTTGTCAATTTTTGTCAAGATCGATTAAATAGGAAAAAATATTGCTTATAATAGTGTGAAAACATTTTTTTTTAAATACTTTTTCGATTATATCAGATCGTCCTGTAATACAACCCGCCCTTGTGAATAGAGAAAAAAAAGAGTAAAAATAAGACGGAAGCAAAACGCTTTAACTTTTCACGAAGAACGTGGAAAGTTACGACGGATTTGAGCCAATTGATATTATCTCATGAAAAATTGATCGAGAAGTGGCATCGAAAGATGAAAAATAAAATTGTTCGGATATCCGCGTCTAAGCTGGGTGTTGAAAAACTTGTAAGTTTTCTCCGCGAGTACTCCGGTGTTGTTTTTCTAAATATTCTTTTAGCGGTATTATATTGAAGGGCGAAAAAGTATAAAGTTCCTTTCGTACCATCATTCGTGGGAGGGTCCGACTTGGTTATTTTCGTCCTCGTTGGCTCATCAATCATCGTCACATTCGTTCTTCTGTCAAGATATATATTACGTACAAATCGGTTGTTGAAAAATAGAAGGGCGTAAAGAGGCAAACTTCGTAGGCGTTAAATTGTGGGAGTTGGGTCATTTTGTTGGTTAGGATTGAATCAAGATATATATATGTATATATACATACATACACGAATCAAAACGTTGGAATTAAATTTATCTGTTACGAGGAATAAAACGCCAGCGTCTCTCGCTCTGATATACACTTGTGTATAGAAAGAGATTGAAAGCAATGGGGAATATGAGAAGGAGAAATTGTAAAAAGAGTGAAAAGCATCATATAGTTCAGGTGAAAAATGACTAGTCTGGCGTTTTTCGACATTTGAGAAATATATGAGAGCATTTTTCCATCCAGTATAGTAGGCATATATACCTGCGGATCGTTGTTACTCCAGTCTTTCATGGTCGCATATACATATAGATACTGGATGAAACTTTATATACGGGTACACCATTGCGACTAACACGGAGTTTGACCATCGTATATACAAGAGCGAAAACGAGGATCACGTCCTTTTCCCTGCGGCTGGACCAACGCGCGTACCGCCACTCTTCGTCCCAGACTACACACCCTCTAACACGGACGTCCCGAAATCTGTGGCGCATCGTAAATCTCGCAACTCGCGTCCCGTATCATTCCTCTCGTCCGAGAGTCCAACCATCGCCGCGTGAACCCTCACGGAAAAGCAGCATCCGTTCGACGAGTGATAGTACACACAGAGTACACACAGAGTACATATACACACGTACACATATGCGCGCACGAGCGTCCGTTTCTCGAGGACCTCGTTGTATTCACTAACGAGATAGTCAGCCCTTCTCTCTCTCTCGTTCCCTTCCCATCTATATGCACCCTATATTTTTCCGAGCATCCCTCGCTATTTCGTTATGCAACACGAGATGAGCATAGAGTACTCGTACTATTCCTACTCGTAGTATTACTAATACTGCTCTAATTGCTGCCGGGTTTTTTTTTTATTTTTTTTTCGAGCAGCTCGTACTCTGTAATCGTAAGCGACTTTAAATTGGTTCAATTTTCTTTTATTTGCAATCATTGAAAAAGGATTTATTGATTGAATCAGTTAAATATAACGTATATATGAAGAATTTCATGCCATTTCGACCTGGGCTCGTTCTCGACCTCTCCAATTTGGTCCGTGATTTTTTGTCCTATTCTTCTATCTCTAAATATCAATTAGAAATTTTTTCAGATTAAAAAAAATAAATTTGAGCGAGTCATAAACAAACAAAAAAATGTTAACGCCTTTATAGCCATAATCGAAAATGTTACGTCAGAAATGTAAATTTTTGAACCCAAATTCATATTACTGTCTGGGCTTTTGCTTCAACCTATTTTTTGAACTTTTTTCCAAGCAAAATACTTAGCTCTTAAAAAATATTACACAATATACTTCAGAAAAGTCTGAGCAAAGGTTCCAGAAATCCAGTAGTACGCAAATTTTTAGCAAAAATTCTTAGGAAAAATTTTAGCAGTAGTCTTCATTTAATTGTTCTAGGTTTTTTTTTCTTGTGAAAAAGCTGACAAACGGGTTGAGGTCAAAAATCCAGACAATATAAATTTTAGTCTAAACATTTTCATTTCTAACGCAGAGTTTTTTGAGAATTTTTTCAAAATTTTCGTTTACGGACATACAGTATATTGACCTCTGCTTCTAATTTTGTTCATTTTTTTCACTCTTTTGTAAAAAAAGCTAAAAAAAACGTGTCTAGGCATTATTCATTTTTGTTAGAAAATATTCGTTTCTAACACAGTTTTTGAGAATTTTTTCAAAATTTTCAATCACGGCCATCGAGGTATTAACAGCATTTTTTTATTCATAATTTGCTCCAATTCATTTTAAAAAATCTGAAAAATTGTAATTATTATTTAGAAATAAAAGAATAGTACAAAAAATCAGCTCAGGTCGAAATGAGATAAAATGCCACATATACACTAAAATAAGGATATTTCACATCGTCGTTAAACATTGTGCAATGCTATATTAATTCTGCATTGCAGGTTTCGTGAAAATATAAACAAAATTATCTCTAAATAAATACTGACTAACGGTGCATAACTTGGAAAATTATTTGATGACTAAACCAACCGAGAGATTCAAACTTCGTACACATTTCGTCGAGGCAAATATACATGTTTTATTTTTATTTTTATTAACTTCAATAATTTACCTGTGTCTTTGAAGTTTTTTGAAACAGTTTTTGAAGTATAAATTCAAAAAGCTTCAACACGAAATTAAAAAATATATTAAAAAAAAATCGATATGTATATTTGATGTAGAGAAAATCATAGGTTTTTTCAATTTTCCTTTATTTATCTGGTTATTAATTTATTTACATTTTCTTTATTATCTCGAAAGTTTTCATAGATTTATAAGACTGAGCTTTTGTTTACATGCTGCATTTTTTCATTTTTTTAATTGCCTTTGGGCTCATATTTCAATTTGGTATTTCTACCTCGTTTTTGCGAAAAAAAGAGGATATTACTTGATAACCACGTATATGTATTCTATCATTAAGTTATATTTACATACGTACATATATATCGAAAGCTTGGTGAATCGTAAAGACCAATTCGTTCGTACGAATATCGTATGACTAGGAGACGAAGTACATGAGCAGGAATGAGGTTGTTTGCTCATCAGAACCTCGACTCGGTGTGTACTCTGTAGTTATCATTATAAATAAACGTGATGCACGTTCGGGGATTTTCATTGGAATGGATGTGAGATTGCGATTTCTGTATATATCTATACATATACAAATATACATACACACACATACGTACAAATTTATGTGTATAAACGTGCAGTATATGCTCGTAGGGTTTTCTGTATTGACAGAAATGGTATAATATAGATCTGGACGGCTGCTTGGACAAATTCTCGATGGAAATATGGACGCGGGTAGTATACAGGTGTAGTTGTATAGTTAGAATGGGTGGGAAATCGTCCGAGCGATATAACGAGGTGAGCGAGAGCTGAGGGTGGATAGGGATCGGAGATACGATTCAGAGACTAGGCAATCCAAACAACCAAACCGTATCCAAACCATATATCCCTTTGATACATGCACATTCACACACATATACACATAAATATATATAGGAATCAACACAGATATTCTAATAACAGCTCCGGCATAACTCTCGACTCTGCTTATTTTTTCTCGAATGCACGAAATCCTTTTAGCGATAACTGCGTCGTAGGATGCACTAGTTCGTGGATGTAATATTCGATTTATCAACATCAGCCAATTTCCAACTGGCATTGGTATCTTTTTTTTTATTAACTTGGAAAAAAATTGCTGCAACGAATATTTGAAAAATACATAATTACTCCAGGAGATATATTCGTTGGCGCGCCAATAAATCAAACAGATATGAAATATTAATCGAGAGAAATGAAAGTCTTGTTTTACAAATCAGACACCCCCTGGAAATCTTCTACCAATTTTTACATAAAAAAGCCTTAGAAAATATTTCTTTCACTTGACGATTTGTATATATGGAGACCGTTTAATTTATGCGCCATCATTTTTATGCTAGATCACTACGACATCCGGTACACATATCCTGGACTATGGAATATCCTTTTTGTTAGATATATTTTTCTCAAGAGCTCCAGTTCACCAAGCCAAAATTTTTTCTACATTATTTTTTTATGGGCACGTCGAGATTCGCGGAGAATAATATAATATCCCGTGAGAGAGACGGGGGAAAGCGGGCTTTGGAATAGTCATCCTTAAATCCAGGAAACGTTATGTTTGGCTTTCTCTTTCTCTCGCTTTCTCTATTTCTCTCCCTCTCTCTCTCTCTCTCAACTTGCTGTTATTTTAACGAGCTCAGCTGCTATGCGTGTATGTTTTAGAAGTGGTACGTCCATATGAACTTACACATATAGCACTATAATAATAACGGGAGAGAGAGAGAGAGAGAGAGAGAGAGAGAGAGAAGAAAAGAATGATGGAAAGGGATGCATGTACGTTTATTTTATGTGGAGCCGGAGGAGCGATAAAGCACATGCCGTATGGATGAATAGTGAATACGATATACGAGAACGCTCTAATTCTCCTTTCCACCTTATTTTCTCTTACTATATATATGCAATCAGTGCATTCGTTTGACAAACTATTAGGAGAAAAAAATTGTAAGATTTTTTTTGCGTCAACGTCCTGAATTTTCGTCAAGAGAATATGTTACCAAAGAGACTTTTTTCTTTTTCATCATCCGAGTTCTTTACTTTTCTATTCGCATTCATTTTTATTACTAACGACAGAAACTCGTTACAGCGCTAGTTTACGACCGCACGGAATTCTCAAAGCAATCCGTTGGCTTCTCCCCCTCAACCCACTCCCTCCTCTTAATTGACCTGAAAAAATGTACAAAATGGAAAAAGAGGTCAAAGTAAAAAAAAAATACATATATAAATTCAAAAAAATTGATGGAATAACGCATAAAATAAGTGCCAGAAGTCGTAAGAACTTGTCCCGAAATCTGTGATAAACCACGTGACGTAAGTCTTCTTGACTTTTGGTCGCCTGTAAAACTTTTTAGAACCTTTACTATAAAGACTCACGATCCTTTTTCCGTTCAACTCCTGCGCTGATACTAATCGAATCGAAAGATAACACGGCTGGGTTTTTCCCCATCTGGTAAACGAATTCGGTATCGAGTTTATGCCAAAGCTTCTTTGCTCTTTTTCTCGTCTTTTTGTTATCTATAGAATCTCTCTCTCTCTCTCTTTCTTTCACTTTCTCGTTCATCTTGTACTGACGGTGTGTTTCGAAGCTCGAGGCTATGCACCGAATGTACATATATATGTATATATACACGTAGTACATACGCGACAACGAAGACCGAGAACGACATATATTGTAACGCGAGTGAGGGCAACGTTCCGCTCGATAAATTAATCCAATCTTCACTCCCACGTGAGAGCTCGCGGGTTTCGCACTTCCTCTTCATCTCTCCCCTTGCATCTCTTGAGCTTGCTCACCATCTGTAAATGTCTCTAATTTCGTCACTGTAGTGCTTCTGAAATTCTTTGAATACAGACAAGATGAAGCAACAGAAATAGGGAGTCCCTGTTCATTTGCGAGCTGTTTCTCGACGAGAAAAGTGAAATGAAACGTCGATGAGGGTGGTGTGTAAAACGATCCTTGTCTACAATAGGAAAGAAAAGGACCAAGTGAGATAAGGAGAAAATACGTATAAGGGTGTGAGCGAGAAAGAGAGAACGAAACGCGATAATAAAGAGTATGAAAAGTCACGTGATGAAAGTCACGTAGGCCACTTTGATTCGTCCAGTTCTCTCATCGTCTCTCATCTCGTTCGACATATGGTCCACCTCCATCCCTGCTGCTCTACAGCCACGTCAGTTCTTGTCGATCGAGACACGTCGAATTATCGTAAAGTCGCGGGAGAAACACCGCCCTGAATACCAATATGTACGCGATTTTTTTTTATATTCTCTCTTCCTCTTTCTCTCCCTTCTTCTCTTTGTGATTCTCCCTTCCCTTACTATTTTATAAATCATAAGGGTGAAAAATTTCCTAACACCCTTTCCCCATTTCCAACGTCGAAAAATAGTTGGACGAGATTATGATAAACGTGTGCACCTACAATCTGATGTTCTTTAACTCAATAATGTGGATAAAAATTTACAGTGGAATTTTTCAGAAATTCAAAAAAAAAAGAAAACAACAATATTGTTAATTTTGTATTGCAAGTAAATAAAGAATACATAAATGTAAAATCTTGTGGATAATTGAGCAATACAAAAAATGACAATCGTAGGTATACTGGAGAGTATACTGGAGCGATAAACTTTCGATTCTTTTTTCCTTGTTACTATCACTTTTAATATAAAATTATGAAAGTTCGACTGTAGCTGTTTCATGGTGGCTAAAAAGCTGAGTAACTCACATCGTGAACAAAAAAAAAGATGAGGTGAACGAGAGAATAAAAATTCGATCGAGTGGAGAGTGCGATTTTTATTACTCGGAACGATTCGAAACTGAAGTAAAGTCTTTTGGTACGGTGGAGGAGTGTCTCCGCGTTACAGCTTCCGCTATTACCGCGATCTTTGGTTGCAATGCTTTTTCGGCTTTTCGCTTCTTCCTCCGCGTTTTACTCCTAGAATATATACTGAACACGCAGGCGAGGGTTTACGTATATATGTATATCAAGTATATTGGACCGAGGAAGGAGATCAGGATGAAAGGGGGATTGGAAGACTCTCGAAGAGACGCGACTTGAAAAATTGATGCGAACGCGTAGTGCTCGACGAAACTCTCGAAGCGAAACGTGGGGACTTGTATTTTGTGATGCTGCAGATTCTCTCTCTTCTCCCTCTCTCTCTCTCTCTCTCTCTCTCTCTCTCTCTCTCTCTCTTATATATATGTATATATACATATCTAGGAGAGTATCAGCTGATGTTGAATCGGGAATATTCGAGATTCGAGAGAAAACGCGACGAAACGCAAAATATATATGCTGTCGAGAGATGGTAAGGGTGGTATAAGGTATCGATGAGTTGGAGACTCTCTTTTCCTCGTATATGTTCAGAAAAGTGGAAAAGTCTTATGCAAGTTGACCTCAGGAGGTTCTAAAGGAAGATGGGGTATACATCGCAGTGGTATATTCCGGTGAGTACCCCCAGCAGACCGTTGAGTCTCTTCAAAAACGTGCTCTTTTATACATTCGTAGATGTGTATTAAAAATAAAAATTGACGTATTCCTTTCTTAAGAGCGTGTATACACGACGCCTTTATAGCCATTGAAATGTCGATATATAATGGCCGTATTATCTTGTCCGATAACCTAGAAAGGAGGAATGGTTGGACTGCGGAATCTAACAACCCTTTCACAGTTAAGTGCAGCTCAGATTTCGAGCTTTGGTTCTAACTTGTGGTACTCGGTGAATTCCACTGAAATCGTAGCAGAAGACAATCTCGTGGTTTACTGATGACATTGCCACTTCTCGCGCTCTCGATTGTCCAAGATTGTTCGGATGGTTTTAGGTATATAACAAACGCTTATATATCGTACATTTGAGAGAGTAGAGCGAGTAACGCGGGGCAGATGCTGTTCGAGCATGTGAAAGTCTAGTCTAGCTTTAAACGCGGAGCAGGCGCCAGCTCCAAGATTCTTCTCTCACTTGCGTCCTTTCCGGCTTTACTCCTTTTCACATATGATCCTTCTTCCAGATCTTATATTCCTGAGTATAAAACAGTCATTGGCATTTTAAAAACCGCCCACTGGGTTCAGTTATCAGACACCCTATCTCTTTCTTTCTCTCTTTCTCTCTTTCAAGCCAAGTGTGTTTGACCCAGGCCATTTACGAGGAATCGTCGATCGCCAATAGTGGCTGTGGAAAACGGCACTATCCGTCATCCCATCTACGATCCGCAGATCTTTTGGCCTCTCTCAACGATTTCCGGAACGTTTAACCATGCGATTTCCCCCGTTAGAGTATTCGACGATTCGTGCAAACACGTACACATATGCACACAGAGAGGCATCCACGAAAGTTCTTCTTGGAGTGGAAGTGGAAGAATTCCTCCTATCATTTTTTGTCCTTTGTTCAATTGTTGAGAAATGGAACACGAGTCAAATGGCCGTGGAACGTATAAAACTGCTCTCGTATCGAGATTTAGCTCGTAGCATGGATAAATAGATATTCGGTGTGTGTATATATATGAGTTTTACAGGGATATATATATACGTATATTATATATGCTCCGAATTTTCTTGCACATGCTTGGTATATTTGGATGTTCTTACAGATCACATTGTGCTTTACTGCACATATAAGTATCCTTGTAATGTCCCACTTTAGGTATATTCTCTTTTCTCTCGATGGTAAAAGGTCTCTTGCGAATAGCACGTGGATTTGTCTCCTTGCTTTCTTCCTCGCTGCATTCCTTGTTTTTTTTTCCATGTATTTGCCAGACGTTTATATGTACGTGGCACTTCTCAATTTTTTAAGCTGTTAAAGAAACCTGGATATATAGTCTGAACAACCGCCGCCGCCACCGCTTTCCACTCTCTTTGATGGTAGCATGATCGTCCGAAACCGATTACAGAAAGGAATGAAAGAAGTGCGAAAGACATAGAGGCTGTAATGGAACAGAAAGGGATGGAGAGTAGGAGGTCGATGTCTCGATGTCTATACGAGAGAAAGAGAGAGAGAGAGAAAAAACGAATGCTTCCGCAATCTTCTGCCCACAGTCCGAAGTCTCGTTTTATCGCGCCCTGAGCGTGTGTGTTTCAATCCATGTGTGCTTTTACTCTCTCCCTCCTTTTTTTTCTTCCTCTTTCTTTCTCTCTACAAGCGGTTGAAAAGGCTAAGATATGCGGGAAAGCTCCAGTCCCCACCGAGTCACCAATCCATAGAAACGCGCTCTTTATCCACACGAGATTTTCTTCCTCGAATTCCTTATATTGGGACGTGAGGAAAAGCTCTCGAGACTTGCTATACAGCGACCGCTGCAATATTTGGCAGGATTGATAGACGCTCTGTGGCTACCCCGGAAACCCATTTCACTTCTGGTCGTTTCCTTTATCCCCCCGCGATCGTCCTACGCACACATATATCCCTCTTTCATTCTCCTGGACCATCCCGGACAATCATAACTTTTGTCTTTTGAACCGTGAGCTCTGTCTGACTGTCCTTCACAAGGACCTTCGAATCAACTTGGTAACCACCGAGGAAGGTTATATTTGCTGGGAAACCCAATGTGACCATTTCTAAGATCGCCGTTGTGGAAAATTACTTTGCACCAGGGTATGACGATCGAAAAGATAGATAAAGAGAGAACGAGAAAGAGAGAGAGAGAGAGGAGAGTGCTCATATATGAGTTTAAGGATAGACGGGAAGGCGATAAAATTTTGCGGGGATTTGGGGATGGGTACGCGCGAGTGAGACAATTAATGAGGAAAGCGAAAGAGACGGAAGGACGTAGACAATGAGTACAGGGAATATATGTACCGAAAGAACTGTTGTATATATGTATGTGTGTTTTAAGCCAGGAGGAAGCCAAGCGCTAGTGACACACAGATTGCTTCAGCCTTTTGTTAACCACTGGAGCATACACATACCAGAATATCAACGTACGTGTATAATCACTGCCTCAACAACAACAAAAAAAAATGGTAACAAAAATGAATACGGGATTCACTGGGGAAATCTTTATCCAAGGATTATACAAGCTACATGCACACAGTATATGTGTTCAGCGGTGATAGTTCTTCGTAAAACACAAAATGGGTGTCAGTCTCGCCGCCTATTGTATTCTTTTATTTTTGTTTATTCATATTTTACATCTGGTTGGACGAGTAAGCTGATTAAGTGATTATCTCTTCAACGGCTTTGGTTTTTCTAGTTCTTCCGAATGATTTGTTCGTTTGTTTTTTTTCTTCCCTATTATATATTTGAGGATAAAAAAGAAGTTATTTGTTGTCGTGGATTTATATATGAAACCTATATATATATTTATGTATGACATGTAAAGAATTACGCAACAATGTTGAAATCTTAAATATTATATTTTACAATTAATGATGAATTTTATTAAATTATATATATAGTATGATTTTGATGAATATTCCAATTGCTTAGAAGCTCGCAAACATCAATATCCTATTTGTATGATCGAAAAAATGCAAATACGTGTTTGCTCTGATAGGAAACCGCTCACGAGAGGATTCTTCATGGGCGCTGTGTGCGTTCATCTCGTCGCTGCGGGGGCTGCTCTGGCACGAAAGGGACGAACAAAGCACGATGAGAATGTAAAAACTATAAGCACGAGACCTCCCTCGTTTTTCCTCATCTATACATATAATACACGTACATACACACATACACATATACACACGTACAAAAGTCCTCAGAGGTTATAACCGAGGGAAGCGAGTGCGAGCCCCGAAGCGAAATTCATTTCAAAGACTTGCTTCTGGTTTTGCACGGTTCACCCGTCCGAGCTTTCACAATGTGCTTTCTTCTTTCCTTCTCCTGATACAAAACACCCGGCTCGGTGCACGCCTCTGTGACTTCCCATAAGAAAATCAGGCAGGAATAATGCCTCACTTGCCTCTTGCTTCCCTCTCCATACCGCATGTATCTCTTCGTTGTATTCTCGTCGTTTCGTATCTACATAGATATATATATACACGAGAATACACACTCGTTGTACAGGTCTCTCGTGACCGGCGCATGCCACCCAGTGAAATTCAACCACTCATCCCCGCAGGACGATTTCCTTGGCGCGCAACCCCCGCGCGTTTGCAGTCGCGAAAAGCTTTCCCTCCCCTCGTGCTGCTACGCTGCCTGTCGAGAGATAGAGAGCTCGAGGGTAATAACGAATGTCGCTCGAGAGGATACGACGGAATGGAACGTATCTCTCTTATCACTTTCCCAGCCTCCCATCTCTCTCATATACTGTATATATATATATATACATATATGTCCTGTATATAATAGTATATCTGTATACACTCACTCGATTCTCTGTGTCGTCTCGAATCCTCATTCCCGAAGGACAAGACGCGCGTCAGGACACTAAAGTGTGTCTTTCTCCATGCAGTGCACATCGTTCGTGAAAAGAATTGCCCTGATGAAATCGACGCTGCTGCTGCTGCTGCCTTCCGTTTTCTCTCTTCCCTCGCGTGATATCTCGATCGGTTTCAAACACACACATATATGTGTATATATACCGTGGCATTGTATCCTTTCTCTCTTTTTTCTCTCTCTCTCTCTTTTTCTCGCTCTTTCTTTTGCTAGTTGGACACGACGATTCGCGGTAAGACTCGATTTCACCGTGAGAACAGAAGAATAGAAAACTGTGTGGCGTCTCGCTAGCGAGAGCTGGGAAATAAATAATGAAGGTGCATCTAACTTGAAGTTACGGAAGGAATATCTCTCCCGCAGCCATTTTCTTATTCCTAGACGTATTTTACGCCGATAAATTATCCGAGCAATAAGGGATTGTATACGTATATATATATACATATACCACATTTGATAGATTTATAACTATGTATTTGTAAGGATCTGGGAAGAATGAAAAAGCGTGGGATTGAGAGGTTCAATGAGATGAGTCGCGTGGATAGATGGATAGGCAGTATAAGACGGTGATATTGAATGAGGTATGGAGCAGCGAACAGAAAGATTGACGTTTCAATATTCAGATCTCGTTCGTTCGTTCGCGATGTAATAAATTATTTTAACCTGCCATCGATTTGCAATTTATCAAAGGTTCATATTCGTTCGGTTGACGTTACAATACGGAATTTAAAAAAAAAACAATTGCAATCGATCGAATCAAGTGCACATATTTATTTTTATTTACTCATATTCATAAAAAAAAAATTGTTTTAAAATGAATTAATATAGAACTCTTAATAGACATTTTTGTTAGATGCAAATGAAACTGAAAT
Source organism: Mesochorus sp. PSUC_FEM 10030011 (assembly GCA_018906735.1). Taxonomy (NCBI): domain Eukaryota; kingdom Metazoa; phylum Arthropoda; class Insecta; order Hymenoptera; family Ichneumonidae; genus Mesochorus; species Mesochorus sp. PSUC_FEM 10030011. The sequence continues at coordinate 12,120 of JABMBV010022082.1, forward strand.
ATAAAAATATTGTCATCCGTGAGTTGACAAGCACTGATATCGTTTGCTGCAAGCGCTTGCTTTGTCGCTATCAGTTCCTGTCGCGTTTCACCGTTTTTCTTTTGTATACACCAAAAAATGAAAACATCGTTAACTTGGACCGCATGCCGACCGAAAAATCATCTCTATATTTTTTGAATAGGACAAAATTTTATTGTCAACCTCTTTTCTAAGAAAGCCTATGTGCACAAATGAAGTATTTTTTTTTTTTTTTTCAAGATGAAAAGACCGTAATATCATTCATATTTTTTCAATTTTACATACATTTTTCAAAGACGTATATTCACATTTGATTTTAAATTAAACTTGCGTTTAATCGCAACACCTTTGAATCCAGTAATTTGAAATGTAACTATTAAAAACGTAAAAATGCCTGAGTGCACACAACCAGGCGGGTGTAAAAAGTAATGAGGGACTGGTTTTTGAGATGAAACATGAGCGTCTCAAAGCATATAAAAAAACATGAAAGAAAGTCGTTGCCGGGATCAAAGGTTTATAATCGAGACGGCTGTTAAATTATTGGCAACGCTGGTGAATTATTAAATATTAGAAGGACCAAAAAGTAATGTCGTTTCTACGCATTTAATTTAATATAAAAAGAACGACATTATTTTACGGTCTTTCTAATAATTAGTGCAATTTTCAAAGAGCAACATCTCATGCATTGCAAATTCGACGACGCGCTTTCTTTCTGTCTCCCTTATTAATGGTTCGAAAGAAATAACATATATTTTGTATTGCATAGAACCATGAAAATAAAAAAAAAAAATTATCGAACGTGAATTATCGATCGGATAATTAGTATTTTTGGATGTAAATTAACAAGGCCCGCGGTTCGAGTTTGTTCCAATTGCCAACGTGTAATCGGAAAGTAATAGGAAATTTCCCGTTGGATAATCGCAAATTTTCCTTCTCTAATTCTCCTCGTTGCAGACTTATTTTTCTCTCGCACACTCGGTGTTCGTTCGCTCGTTGAATTTTTAAGTGGTTTCGGGTATCCTAGCCAAGTGAGATCGAACGAGATGAAGAGGCGGAAAAAGCGGGGTTGAGAAGTCGGTAGAAACGGGGGAGGTGAAGGGATTGGGCTGTGTGCTTGCTGCACGTCGTTTAACAAATTCGCCTATTAGGAATTCAAATCGTCGCCGTGCACGAAGCAAACGAGGGTGGAGTAACGGTCCTGTAGAGCGGGGAAGGGGGTTGGATCGGGTGAAGATAAACGCGAGGGGTCCAGAAGAGACAGGATTCAGTACAACGTTTATACACAGTCCTTATATTCTTACTCTTCGTCTTCTTTTTTATCTTCATTCTTTTCTCCTCTTTTTCTCTTTCCACACGTTTAACGAACTCGCTTCAACAATTTCCTTGTGGCCGATTTCATCGCTGTCATGCGATACGAATTCGCCCTTGCGATTTCACTGCCGCCCCTTTCATGGTCCTGGGTTGATCGCTCTCGGCGTCCTCGCCTCATCAGCGAGATAAGCCATTTCCGATTCAGCGTTTTACTCTCGCTAACTTTCTTCTCTACCATAAAATCGTCGATTATCACGTACGCTTATATATCGGCCATTCCGTTTCAAATTTATCTGCGATCGTTCTTCGGTAACTCTAAGCTTTCATGAACTATGAGTTCACGAGTTATTCGCATAAAAAAATACTTGCTCCCGTTTTGATTAATTTTTTTTTTTAATCAAAAAGAAAAAATTATTTTTCAGAAGCATATCACAGAGATCTTCAATCCCTAAAATACATCGCAGACTCAATTCCCTTCGAGCAAGGTGCGACGAGACAGTTATCAGTTTTTTTTTTTTTTTTTTCTTTTTTTTCATTAATTTGTTTTTTAATTTACGAAGTATCAAAATGAAGAATGGATGACTGATTTGAGGCAGGAAGTCCCATGCATATAGATTTACAGCGTCGTGTAGGGTTGATGGGATGAAGCAACGTGGGCACAAAAGCGAGGATTGAAAAGTACAGAACTCTGTTCTCGTTAGTCTCCTATCGCAGCTACATGCACGACTATCGGTACGTTTTTTTCTCTCGCTTCCATGATCTTCTTTTTCATGTTGCGAAATATTCCAGCGAATATATTCACTATGTCGGACAATGTACAATGAAAATTGCGAACTCACAAAAGCATAGAACTCGAGAGTCTCTGCGGAGGGGAGGGGATGAAATAGCGAAAAAAGAACGAAGTTTGCATTTGGTTGAAAAGTCCATTTCGTAATATAAACGTTCTTTGCTAGTGCACAGCAGCTTTCCCCCATATCATCTCTGTCTCTGGACCGTGAAAAGTTTTTATATTCATCCGTGCGGGTGAATATAGATAAGTTTTCACCTGACAATATCCTCCGGGTATAACCTAGCGTGTTATCATACAGTATAATATACGCTCGCAAGGACGAAAAGACATTTACATAAGTTGAAGATCTCCTTTCTGGTCTCTGTTCGTATTGTATATATATGTATATTCATATAACTATGAGTTTTTATAAACGGGCCTCGGTCTCCATTTCTCTTTTTCTTTTCCCCGAGCTTTCATCCGGTCTCCTTTCTTGGCAGTTTATTTCACACCGATCACATATTTCTCACCCTTTTCTCTCCCTCTTTTTCCCTACGTTCTCGTACAACTTTTCATCCTCGTTTCGAGTGAAATTCCATTATACAAGGTACTTTAGAATCGATGAAAAAAATAAAATAAAATACTAGCGTCTGGTCCACTTGACCAGAGATGCTTCAACCTTCAATTGAAAAACATTCCATAACTTAATTATTTATCAGACACGATCGTGACTTGGAAAAACTTTCGTGCTGACTTTGATAGACTTATTAAAAATGCATGACTTCGTCAGATCGCGGGATCTTGGGGAGGAATTGACTTTCTTTTTTCAGTTGATCAACTATTTCTTCAGTATCGATTAACCTTCTTTTTTTTATAGCTCATCTACACATCGGAATACAGTTATAAACATGCAGGTTATTAAATGTACTATACGTATATATATATACGCAGTACGTTCTACAATATGGATATGCAAATTAGTTTGGCACAACTCATCAGAATATTTCGAACGGCAAAGAACGGTTATATTTATCCCTCCCTCTTTCCTTCCCTTTTTCCCGTAAATATTATCTTCTCCTTTTCGCTCTCTCCCCTGTTCACTACCTCGTTTCGTTCCCCTATCTCGTTTGAATTCGTTTCTGGATTATTCTCTCCGTCTTCTTTTCACCCCCACATCGTCGTTGTCATCGTTCCAACACAAACACACGTATACACACCGAGCTTTTCAACGAGTTTCCCGTGTGTGCGTGGTCAGGCCGAAGCGATAACTACCATGCAACCCCATCTCCTATTTTCACACCTCGCACAATTCCAACCCTCTTCACTGTTGTGCTGCATTAACAAAAACGAAAAAAAAAAACAGCATACAACATACTGCGGTACGTTGCTGGCAGCCGATGCGACGATCAGACTTTTTCTTTTCTACATCTGCGCGAATGGCGCACATGGGATAGTACACACCCTCTGATACAATATACATAGAACGCATACTCGCGCTGTGAGCATCTCGAATCGACCCCGAAGCGATAAGCACTGTTTGCATATACGTCTAGTCCCTTGCACACATATACATATACATTTCCGTATAAAATATTCAACGTAAAGTCGAACGATTTTTCTGCAAGAAAAGTTTTCGGGATCAAGTATATGGTTGCGAAAAAAAAAATTTTGAAATATTTATAAAGTCTGTGGAAATGTTTAATTCCCAATTCAGGTGAAATTGTTCGTTTATATACCGATGTTTTTCATCAATTGGATGCCTGTAATAATATGCACATCGAAATTGTGCTCGTTACATTGGAATTTCGCCAATGTGGCTCGGGCGAAGTGAGAAAAATTGCCAAAAAACGAGTATATTCTGCTTGATCGATGAATACAAAAAATTATTAGTCAAATAAAAAATTAGGAGAATTGACTATAGCTTTACTTGGCACATGGTGTACATTCATATTCACATAATCGATATATCTATTATATAGTATATATACGCGTATATATACGTGTACATATTGAGCCGAAAACTATGCGCAGAGTTACGACATTGATTTACATATACGCACACTGGTTAAATCATGAATTCGTACGGCATGCTTCGAGTTGATTGAAAAAAACTATACATAAATAT
>JABMBV010022193.1:0-16339 GCA_018906735.1 Mesochorus sp. PSUC_FEM 10030011
GATAGCAGAATTCGTATATACGTCGTGAAAGAAAATTTTATAATCAATTTGTCAGAGAGTTGTTATTCCAACAAAATAAACCTCGAGATCTTTTCACTAGGATGCGATTTTGTAATGAATCCAAGTAGAGCCACGTAATGGATATCTGCATTTATGTAGCACCTCGAGATTGGATTTTGATGAACCTTGGGAGTTAATTGCATCATTAAAACGTATATAAAATTAAAAAATCATGATTTTTTTTGGGGGGGGAGAAATAATATTTTTGCTGAAAACTTCGTAACGTTATTAATATAGTTAAAAATGTAAAATAATTAAATGTTCGTTACTAAAATTAGGCATTAAAATGATAATTTTATTTTCAATTTGTTCAAAAGTTTTTGGCCTTAATAAAATAGCCTCTTTTTTTACATTTTTAACCGAAATTTATTTTGTAATAAGTCCGAGCGTCGGCGTGAAGCTGTGTAATGAATATTCTGCTTATAAATATGTATTCGCGAGCTTAGTATTCGAATTTTGATGAAATTTCGAGATCAGTTACATCATTAAATTTTACTTTATCTAAGTAATATTCTGCATAAAAAATTCTATATGGTTTGTCGAAGATCCATTGAACTTTTGGTTATTAGAGTATATAAGGAAGAAAAAAAAAATGATGTGTATTAAGAGCCAGAAAGCCTCTTTGGAGTGCCAGTGTCATTTTAACAGACATGTTGAAGCAGTTTTTACTTTTTAGACTGGTCCCCGCGGCTTTTATGACCCAACCCAAACCTCGCATGATTTTCTCATTCTTTTTTTTTTCACCACATTTTGCTACCGGCGTTATTTAAGCCCGTACAGGCACGTTCTGCCTCTCTTTTCTGTTTTCTTCCTCCCCTTCTCTTTCTCGCCCTCTCCCTCTTTTTCTCTCTTTCACTCTCCCTTTCTCGTACTCTATCCATCTTTCTCGTATCCCATCTCTTTTATATAGGCACTGAAAAAAATAGCCTCTTTTTCCGCCCTCACACTCGGTCGCTCCCATTCCTGTTTCCTCTCACCATACTTGAGGCTCCAGCCTACCTCAACATACGATCCTCTCTCAGTTTCTTTTTTTTTTCTTTCTTCGTTTCTCGTTCGTATAACCCTCTCTTACTTTCTCTCTCTCTCTTTCTCTCTCTCGCTCTTTCTTCCTCTCGCTCTTTCTTCCTCTCTCTCTTTTTCTCTCTCTTTTTCTTTCTTTCTCTTTCTCTTGCTCAATCCAATGCTCCTTCTCATGGTCCTCTTTCATTTCTCTATATTTTTATATACAGTGACTACAAGAGAAGACGAGCCAGAGAAAACGGCGCCAAGCCCAGAAGGGACATTTCCCACCGTGTTTAATTCGCGACCAGTATACGAGGTAGAAATAAAGATGCGAAAGAGGGTGGCAAACCCGTGACGTATACGGTATATGAGACTTGGAAGGATACCAGCCAGACGAGTTTTTTTTCTTTTCCATTATTTTTCTCTTCTATTTTTTTTAAAATTTGAAACATGAGTAGAATTAAGAAGAATTACTAAATTTCGCTGAGTGGTGAATCCAGAATGGTTCTTTTATTCTTTTAACACTGCCTAGGTGCTTGGTCTGATTGTTCCAGTAATTTTATTCTCCGACCGCTTATTATTCCACATTTACTTTTGTTGAAACTTTTCTTCACACAATTATTATTATTTTTTAATTAAATAGGAAGATCAACGACAATTAAGTATAGAAATAATACACTGAGAGACAAAAATCTCAGTTTTCTGACTAACAATTCATAATATTGTTTGTCTTTTTCTATTTTAATTTTTTTTTTTTTTTTACTAAGAGCGAAGTTAGTAATTTTAACATAATACTCGATGTAACAAAAAAAATATTTTGATAAAAGATAAATCTTCATTAAGCTCTCTACCAGTTTTGGCCTTTTATCTTCATTGAATGATTGTTTTTATTAATTTGTATTGCATTGCAATTTATTTGGTGTCATCTTCTGTTCGAGGATGCTGGGAAGGTGAAATCGCTTTTCAGTATAAACTTTAAAAGACAATCTCTTACTTCTTTTTTTTTTCTCTTAAAACCGACCCTCTTTTCCTTCACGACCTCAAACCATCGCTCCCTCTTTTCAATGGCTCCGTCTCTCTCTCCTCTCTCTTTCTCCTGGGGTTTCCGGCGTTAGGTACTCTGCCTTTCCCCCCCCCCCTTCTTGCTTTTCTCTCTTACTCCCGAACGTCCAAGGCTTTACGAGCCGAAAGGCTTAATGATAATGGAACGTCGAGAATAATTTTCCCAGAGCAATTCGCACCATCCTATCGCTTCTACCTGGCATCTTTTGCCTCGTGCTAGACTCACTTTCTCGAAAGAATTCCTTCGGGCCCGACTATATACTGTAGCAGGATATATCTATATATAATTGCAGTTATTGGCATAGTGGTATGGTCCGTCTATTTTGTGACACATTTGATGCATGAGACGTCAATTCTATTTACTTTGCAAAAAAGTTTCGGTTGTATCTGAAAATAGATGTGCCCATCAGCAGCACTTAGGTGCAGTAAAAATTAGGTCATAAAAATTGTAAAAGAAAAATTTAAAAAAAAAAATAGAACTTTCGGTTCAATTAAAATGTAAATTCTAATAAACGTCTGAAATTTTTCCTACAGGTGACATATGAGAATGATTATTGTTCATCAAATACTACGTAGTACTTCTTATTCAAATAGTGATAAATAAGAATTATATTTCCTTTTAATTTATTAAGCCTAATATGCTTAAAACATCAGAAAAAATGTATTATTTCATATGTTTCCTGTTGTAGAGGCTTTTTTTCTTCCACGTGCGTTACAATTTTCAGGTATAAAGTTCATAGAACGCTGAATCTTGTTAAAACAACAAGTGTCACATGAAACTCTGCCGGCATGTATTGACCACATTAATCAGTCACTTTCCAGACACGCCTGTGGCGCTTTGGTTATATACGGTATATATATAACATATAACCCGTTGTGGCTATATCCCTCCAGTTTTGATTGACGACGACTAGTCATTGATGTGGTCAGCACCAAAGCCCAATGTTCATAGTGATAATATGGGGAATAATATTGAACGACGAGGGTGGTACTTTATCATGTTTAAACAGGATCATATTTTTTTTTTTTTTACAGCCTTACGCATATGGGTATTGTAACATGTAATTTTTCCAATAAAATCGAGTCGTTACGTTCAACATTTAAAAGATGCGTCGTTTATTCGATCTTTCGTTTTAAAATATAATTTTTATCGATACAACATTTCTAGTGGAGAGATCGTTAACTTGATGAAATCGAGCAATCACTATAGGGTAATAGAAAATAAGTGAATCGGTTGTTTCATATATATTTTTAGAAACGCGCGGAGTCATGGTCTCGTTGAAGCAATGAGAAAAATAAAAATGTTAAAGGAAGCATACCCCGAGGGATCGATGACAGAAAAAGAGAGAAAATTTCTCGAGTGTCACGCGTTTGAGTGCCTCATATGAGCTCCTCATATAACGTTCGATACGCTCGGTAGAACAAACTTTCACCCGGAATTTCGTTCCCCGATCCACCTGCCCACCCTCTCCCAGCTATCACTCTACATCCAATTCCACCATCGCTTCGTTTACCACCTCTCACGTTGTCATTATTTTCCTCAACCTTTCTCCTTCATTGTTTCTATCACGTTGCGTTTCTATCTGTTGTTTCTTTTTTTTTTTTTTTCCATTTCAATTTTTTCCTTCTTCCATCATCCCTCTCATTTCTCATCTTATTCCTCAAGCTATACGAGGTAAAAACTTGGTTCAATACTTTCTGGTCCATATTTTCTTCACTCTTGTTTCAGATGTTGTTTTTCCAACTTTTCTCAGTTTTCCATCACGCTTCAACATGAGCTCTTTGCGTCCCTTCTATTTTTTGCTTTTTTGTGTGCATTTTTTTTTTTTTTTCGTTTTTTCTTTACTCAAGTTTACATCGCTCTCGTCATTGGTCTCTATTCACTGGGCATCCGAGAAACGCAATCCTCTTTAAAAACCTGCTATTTCTTCCTCTTGTTTTTTTGGAGACTTCAAGCTGCCCTATCGTCATAACGCGACCTCTATATTTTTCGCTTTTCCATATCGTTGCACTGAACGCACTCTCGGCTGAGAGCGTCCATCGATTCCGAAACAACCAACGGCGCCATTCGCGGCAACTTTTTGTACTGTTTTTCTCGTTTTTTTTTTCCTCTTCCGTCTTTTGTTTCACCGCTTTCGCGAGAGTTGCGTGTTTCATCGGGCATACGCGGAGATATATATAACTGCGATAGCAATACTGAAAGGTAAAGGGAGAGAGAGAGAGAGAGAGATAGAGAGAAATAGTGCGAAGTGAAGCGAGATAAAGCCCGGGGTGAGATGGAACGAGAGAGTAAAAACGAGGACACCTAGAGAAAGAGAGAAATGTGTGTGTGTATGCGAAAAAAAAACGATGGGGGAAAGGAAAAAAAGTCGGAGACATCGGTGGATGATATGAAGGGGGAGGAAAAGACGGTTAGAAGGAGAGAAAAAAGCAACGAGCGTCGTGGAACTCGGAAACGAGACTCGGATGGTCTTCGGACTACTATCGCCTCGCTCCTCTCCGAGTTTCTTTCTCTCCTTATTTTTTCATTGCTCTCTCTTTTTCTCTTTCTCTCTATCTCTCTTTTTCTCGTCCACTCTTAGTTTTCCCACCACATCCACTCGTATAATCGACGCTCTCGACGCCACGGCAAGAGCCTGCTGCTGCTGCTGCTGCATCGTGAAACTCATTTTCTTTCAGGAGCTTGAAGTATCCGAGCGTAGAAAGCTTCCTACCGCGTTCACCAGTAGAACAAGAATGGAGGGGTAGCTTGAAGCGAAAATAAAGAAAAAAAGAAAAAAAAAAACGTTGCGATGTAACGGTAAGAGATAAAAGTCTGTCCTTTGGCTCGAACATACCGTGGTGTGGTCCCCATACCAATCCTTCTAGTACCAAAAGACAGAAAGAGGAAGGGAGGGAGGGAGGGAGGGAGGTAGGGAAAGAAAAAGAGAGTTGAGGAAACCAGTGAACCTCACCAAATGGAATTCCGCCCACGAGGAAATTACCAGCGCAAGACCGTGGCCCGTTGGCAATGGAGTTTGGTTATGTACGCTTATATGGTATACATACGAATCGTTCTCGGGCTACGTTGGAATTTCAGAAGTGTACGAGGCGCGTTTTGAACGAGAGAAAAGAAGCGTTTTCATCTCTAATACGGTTGGCAACACTTGCCTGCCCGTGGGTTATTTATCGTTGTTTTTACTGGGTCAGTTGGGACTGGAGAGAAATGTTAGGCGACTTCGTTAAGCCATACCTTCGCTGTTCCACCTAATGCAATTAATAATGCAAGTTTAACGGGGCTCCTGGGCAGGGAAGGGGGAATCCCTCTCTTTTTCCCGGCCCCCTTTTATCTCTACATCTCGCCATAACCTCAAAAGAGCGAGGGAGAAAGGAGATAGACTCTCCGGTGTGGCCATATTGTGCTTGAAAATTATTTAACGATGCACCAGTGTTGGCCATAACTCCCCCCATATTCTGGCATAATTCGAGCAGTCGCACTCTACCCGATGCTTTTGTGTGTGAGAGTGTCTATGTGCGTGCGTATGTGTTGGGTATATCGTTCGTGGTTCAGACTACGGTGGCTTCGAGGTTACTTTTGTGGTTGTGGATTTCATATGAATCCAGCAATGGGCGCTTGCTCCATCGTATCGCGAATTGTCCAGCGTTCTCGCTCTAGAATAAATACTGTCCCGCGAACTCTAACGGTGGAAAAGGTTCGAGCGTGGCCGCGAAACACGCTACGATCAACCGGGGAACTGAACTTCGCGCGAAACGAAATCCTGTTTAATTAATCCGAAATTAGGTTAACGCGCAACAACGCCGGATACATGGAGGGTTTTGTAGTTTTATGGCGATGGTGGTGTCGTTAGAGGACAGCGCCACCTCTCGAATCACATTTGCACTTTTTTTTTTACAGATATATTTTCCTTCTTTGTTTTTAAAACAGCAAGAAATAGAGGGCTTTGCTCCCTTCTATTACTATCCCTTCAAATATACGAACCAGAAAATTTCCACCAGGTGGTTTTCTTCGAAACCAGTAAGAGAGAGAGAGAGAGAAAAAGAAAGAGAAAGAAGGAAACGCGAGGGCTCAACATTGCGCGAGCTATCGGAAAATAATAAAAATCTTTTTTCGCGCGATATTACTCTGTAGCAGGAAAAGGGGGAGGGATGCGATAGTAGCGTGGGTGCTAACCTACACCGCACCTATATGGGTACTAAACACAGATGGCTTGCATTGGCATACACTGTGCAGACATTATTTACACAAGGCTGGTTTACGCTAGCGAGTGAAATTTGAATCGCACACTCGGTTGATTGTATGGTATAGAAAAAAAAAATATGTATAACATCCGTTCTTCAATATAATAATGCATTTTTTGACGTTTTAACATTATAATAAACATGATCAAAGTCTGTTAAGATAACTTCCAGATATCTTTAGATCTGGAAGCTGCTTTACTTATACGAGACTACTTTTTATTCAGAAAGTAGGCGGTCAATCTTATAGCGATTTTTCAGATACACACAATATTCCTTTGCAAACATGATGTTAAAATGCAAAGTCATAAGCACTTTTCGTAGGTTTGAATCTCCTTAAAATAAATTCAGGGCACACAGAGAGAGCCTTGGGATGGTAGGCGAGATGGAAACGTAGTATGAGTGTGCTAATGCAAGTTTGTTGAGTTGCCTACCCCCTCGTGTGTACAGTAGTGGGTCGAGCTAGCATCGATGCTCGTATATTTTGTTGCGGATTTTCCGGGGAGGGTGGAGGAGCTATGTGTACGGATTTGTAGTTCCACCAGCAGCCATACTGATGTTGGTATAGACATTGGTCCCCACAGGTACTAGATGTTACGTTGCTATGTGTTGCTTCGTTGCTCGAGAGTATCCAGAAACTCCGGCATATCCCCGGGCAAAATAATGTCATTTGATTTAGCGTGCCGATAACGCGTTCGTATTGGAATATCGCCCGGCTTCGCCAGCGACGTTTCTCAAGTCGACGGAAGCCAGGCGAATTGAATTTAAAGGTATGGTAAGAAGTCTTGGTGTCGATGCTAAATTCGGATTTGTTAAATGTCTTGTTCCAAGGATTTGAATGATTTATGGACAATATAATGCAATTTAATATTGCATAACTACGAGAACGCTTGTTGGGAATCGAATAACAGATTGGTCTGAGCTGTAAAATGATAAAACTGACTTTTTAATGCAAAAACTATATTTTACATCTCATAGTCTCGCCATCCAATAAATTAAGTGTATACTAGGTTAGATTAATTGTAAATGAATTTATTAAATTATTTGGTTTCACTTGACAACTAAACCATTTTTAGCCAATATTGCGTTGAACCTTTTCTGCACGTTGGAAGTTTAATAAATGTTGCAGGCCGCAGTGATCCAATTAAGAAATGTCACATTCATGAAAACGTAAATTATTCAGTATCATTTTCGAAGGATACATTCAGAAAAATTATTAGTTTTGCAACTGAAAAACGCTACATCGAGCCTGGTGAATTTATGTCAAAAGCCAACGGAGAAGTAAAAATGTTTCTAACCATAAAGTGCACGTGAATTCCTGAGTATTTTATTCGCGAAATTCCAAAAGCTCGCCCGAAGCGAGTGATATAATAAAATCAGCAGACTGAATCATTCAAACTTTCTACCAGCGTGCTTTGATCTACGCAGAGAGTTCGGAGGGGATGCCGGGTACGTTTCATATAGATGTGAGTGAGACCTTACTTCTCTTTCGTTTTTTCTTCTTTCCTATTTTCCTTTTGCATCGCGGTTTATCTCACGTTTCTCTTGGCTCACAAAGAGTAGTGGATATCTGGCAATATAACCAGTATGACAGGAAATGTATGAAATAAAAATGTAGAGTAGTTACTGTCGCATTGGTTTCGATGGAACTCGAGGTATATACGTAAAAGGAGGAACGGGCAGTAAGAAAAATGTGCACAGACCCAGCGGGGATAATGGGAGAGGAGGCAAGTAACTCGGTTTGGATTTACTCTTTTCCTTGTGGTAGAGTCGGGTGGAAAAGCGTACCGATATGTCGACTCAGGACTAGATCTTTCTGGTCTACGTCGTACCATCGTTCTTAGGATGCTGCAACTACCTATCTTCAGCCAGCTCATAAATTGCATTTCCCTTTACATAGTCATATACTGTATATGCACGGATGGATTAATTTATATATATACACATATAAGTACGCGTACATGGATGCTATTTCCGATGTACACCAGCGAGCTCCGCTCGATGCACAAAGCAATATATGTTGGGTGATAAAAATGGGATGTTGCGAACAGAGATGAAGGGATTCAAAGTAGAAGAGAGATGGAAGAATAGTAGGGAGTGAGGACGTTAAAAGAGACATGAAGCGATGCTATGGAGAGAGAAATTGGTTGGCCCAGGTTAGTTTCACAGGTGATCGAATAAAAATTGGACCAGAGACTGGGTAATGGAGGGGAATGAACCCGTGACTGCTCTCTATCTCTCTTTCTTTCTCTCTCTCTTTTTTTTTCCTATCTTCCTCTCGTTGGGTGTAACCGTGGGATTGAGAGGCATGTTGCTGCTGGTTTAAACGAGAGAAAGGGGTTGATCGCAGAGAGGGTTATGATGCACGAAGGTTATATACTTTGTACCAGCAAACGCACAGATTGGAAATCGAATTGGCACGAGAACCAGAAATAGAGAGAAAGCGCGAGGGACGCGGGAACGACGTTGCCGTTATACCGCCACCGCGTCCGGGTTTGCCAGACGGGAAACCGAGCGAGTTCTGGTTTACAATTGAGGCGCGCTCTGGATCCGACCAGCCGTGCAGAGAAGTGCCGGAGAATGAGAGACGAGAGCACGGTTGACGTGGATTCCGGAGGAAAAGCGATGGCACCAGAGACCTCGTGTATAACCGGTGTATCTTCAGATACGAGAAAACAATATCGTGCCTATATATGGCGACGTCTTGTGTCGACAAATGGGCGAAAAGGGTCCTGGTAGTTCAGCATCGAAATAAAAAGAAAAAGTAAAAACAGTCAACTCAATCTTCGAGCAAAGAGAAAAATAAGGGAAAATATGTGAACTTACAATGTACTCCTTTCATAAGTATGGTATTATTGGATATGGACCGCTGACTTCTGTCCTGTAATCACCGATGCTTTGAGCAATGATTAAAAGAAACTTCAACTTGCGGGTCTGAAATACCTGTCGTTGAAGTGGACTGAATCAAATGAATCCTGGTGTTACCAACAATCCGTGGTTCCCAAGAGTCGTATGTATAACTGCGATAATACGAGCACCTATAATCTCTGGGGTAGTTGCACACACACTCGTGGCTGTGGAAAATTTTCTCGCGGCCAGGTGCCCAACTACACTAATGTTTGCGGGTGTATTTTTTTTTTTTTTTTTAATTTGAATGTTTGATGTCTGTACAGTTATATCCGCGTGCTTTCGACAATGGAGTAAAAAAATCTGAACCGTTGCATCCATCCTCATTCCTCTTTTTACCCCCTTTTTCTTTTTCTTTTTTTACCGCAGAGGAAACTGTCGCCCAACCCATGCTACTACCGTCCTTTTTTTCATCGTTTCCTTTCTCTCTTATATCCATTGTTCCAAGCCCCGATTCCGCTACCATTAGCGACCTCTCCGGCAATCCGCCTTTCTTTCTCTTCCTACTTTGCGCTTCATTCTCATTCTCTTGTCGGAGTTCCTCTCTCACGCTGTTCCGCCACCGAGTATACTGGTCCACTCTAGGAGGACACACGCTTTTTTTTCTCCATGTTTCCTCCGTTTCTATTCCCTGTCCTATTCACTTCGTTTTTGTCCAACGCAACTACTGCGACTATACTAACGTTCACCACCAACATTACCGCTATCTCGCTAATTCTAGTTCATTTTTTTTTTACCAATGAACTCTTCATTGCCCTAAGAGAGGAGCCTATATCCAGTCTATCTTCACTTCAATATCAACTGGAGCAGTCTTTATAATATGACGCCAGCTTGGATCTACCTCGTGAGACTAGGTGAGAGCTTTTCTTTGTCAATACGAAAAATCGATATTCATCGAAACGAGCGCAACAGACATTCGACGCTTCATGTTCTTGAAAGAGACAAGCTATTTTTTTTTTTTCAAGAAAGTTTGTTTGACATGCATTTTGTTTCGAGAAAAAAATAAGTTACCGTTGGTTAGTATGCAATTGGTAGTAGAGTGTTTTTTACTGTTGAAGCCCCTGCATCTATCTTATGTATATTAATTCCGAGTCCAACTCAACCCAACATATTTTTTTCGTTATTATACAATCTTTGAATAGAGGAACACGGTTGAAACAGTTGTTGAATATTCAGAAATAAAAAAAAAACGCTATTGGATAATATAAAGCTTTGAATCATATATGTAGAATCTTTTTGAATGTTTTCAAGTTAATAAAATTCCGATGGATTATAGTTTGCACAAGCGGTCATTCGGAAATTTTTATTTGTCGAACAAAACCTATCGAAACCATTCGAATTTAAGAGCCACTCACACGGCGAGTATTTTATGGTAGTTAGAGCTTTTAAACTCCCAATATTGTATTGAAAAACTATATCAATAATTTACGAAATCCCAACAAATTTTCTTGAAAAGTTCTATTTCGAGAAAAAAGTTATCTGGATGCTGATGAACCAGTATTCGCTGTGACCTAGTATTTCATTCGTGCTTCGTCGGTGCTACAAGGACTATCGTTCAAAGTGAGCCGCAACTCTTTTGAAAGTCGGTTTAAGGATGAAGAAAAACGTAATCCGATAACTTGGAAGGTTGCGCACGAAAGAAGAGACGCAAGAGGAGGGATAGTGGACATACGCTGCATGCGGTAGCTAAGGGGTTTGATGCTGTTGATTCAGCCTGATCCAACATCATCCTCTCTCCTTCCTCACTACACTTCAGACTCCCTTCCACACAGCCACCCGCTCGTCAGGCATGATCCGTGTGGGAATCGACCCAGGAATGTACGAGGGCTATAGCACCTCGTGGTGTCGGAGTTCCGAGAGGGATAGTTTAGAATTTAGCGCGAAGCGTATTCACCAATAGATACCGGAGCATTGATAGTAAGCTACTTTATCTATCGAACTATGTATTAACTATATGAGCTCTTTACATTTTCATGCATATTTACGTGTTAAGCAAAACTATTTGATATGCGGTGAACTTACTTGGAATATCCCAAACGCTGTACCGAGTTGTTCATTTGTTCTTAGGATTAGACATCCCACTCATTATGGTATCTAGCCTTCTCTAGTATTAGAGCCATTGGATCGTCATGTATTCTTCTGTGGTTCTTTTAACTTTCAAACACGCTGTTTTAGCTTCCGTTTATCTTCAGATAAGAAGACTGATTTCGATCGAATAGAGCCAGAGAGGCATCACGTGAAACCTCGTTTATCCGCGCTCTTTACAAGTGAGAGCATCTATTGTTAAACCGCTATGTCGTTTAAACGGAACCACACAAAGGCATGAGATTTGGACGTTACTCCACAAATGTGGCCAGAATAAGATCGTGATAATTCGATCTGTACCTTTTTCGCAGGATTTGATAGTCGTTTTTTCAGACTCGAAAATAATAAATTCCAGAATATCGAAAGACACCTGATGATGCTATGAGAGTCCAATGCTACGAACTCTTTGCATCTTGTTGATTGGCATGGCGCTTTAAACTTAGCTGAGAAACGTTGGTCAAAATTCGACGAATCCTCGTCATCCTGATGTTTCTTGACGCGGTTTATCCGCTGTTCCTTTGCCAAAGGTAGCTTTCAGTCTCTCCGGTTTCAAGGCTTGAGGTCACGTTCAGTAATCACTACTATCATATCTGGTGTATAGCACGTCTCAGTACTGTATGAACGGAGCATCAGCACACTCGAGATATCTTCAATGCGATGAGTAGCACAACTGGTGAGCTATAGCTCAATGGAGAGTGCATATCGTTCAAGATCGAACAAACCAAAGTAGACTCGACTGGTGTTTTTTTACAAAATTGATACCATCCCTTTGGCTATTGCTAGCCTAGCGTTTGCTCTCTTTCCTGCCACCGCTTGTTCGTAATTCTACTTTTTTCACTGTAAAATGTGAATCGATTCTTCTTTTTATTTTTCTCCGGTCTGATCTGTTGTTCCAAAGACTAATCACTCTACGGCGATGAGCAGCACGATGGCAATTGATACCACGAGTAGTGAGCCTCTACTACTCCAGTGATAGCAGCCGATGCTTGAGCGGGATGTGACCGGGGTCGACTGAGTCGGTAGAGCGTGGTGGTGGGGTGCTTAGAGCGTGGGCGAGCAGAGAGGCTGATGGCGAGATCAAGGGTAGTGAATGAGCGAATGAGCAAACGCTGCGGCTGTATTATATATGTACATATAGTATAAGAGAATGATAGGAGTTGCGTGGGAGAGATGAAGATGGTTAATCAAGAGTTAGATGTTTTCTTTCTTACTCTTACTCCATCTTGGTTCTTTTCTACAATTAAATACTGAGCCTCGGGATTTTTTTGTTAATCCTTGATCTATATGACCAACTGTTTTCTCCGTCATGAGAACGTAAGAGTACTATGACCACTTTATAAAAAACCGTTTCTATGTGGCCGCTCGTATTTGGCCCCGACTCCCTTGCGGCGGACGCCAATGGTCCAGGCAGCAGCACGCGAGGACAACTGCGTGGTCGTACGCGCTGGCTGGAGCAAAACCCGAGGGCCCGGGAGTCGAACGCGACAACGACGACGCAGCAGTGCTCGAGGGACGTGGGAGACGAAATGGTGTGTGTGCGCGGGCGCGCGGTATTGTTCGCACAATCTCCCCTCTTCCTTCATCTCTAGCTTTCTCTTTTCCTCTCTTTCTCACTTCAACCTTCCCGAAAATCAACGAAGATCCTCAATTCGATAGATTCGAGGTCGGAAGCATGCTGGGCACACACTGTTAACGCATTTACCTAGTGGGTAACCTTAAGAGCTTGTGAAATCCTTTGGAGTCCAACAATAACTACGTTTAACGGTGCTCATGTTAACGTATGCAAGAGAGAGAAACTTAAACAAAGATGTCACGTCATCTTGAAAGAAAAAAAGTAGCATCGATAGCAGCATCAGACATAAACTGAATAAGTTATGTTCTGAGTGTTCAGACTTTAAATGTATTAATGTATTCTATGTTAATAAAATCAATAAATTAAATTGAAATAAAATTAGATATCATTAGATCCAGTAATTACTTGAGCTTTAAGAACTTTTCTTGTTGAGCTTTTAGACATTTTTTTTGTTTAATTAAAATATTAATTATGTATCTGAGGAAAACTTACAATATTTGCAGTTTTAATTTAAAGTATTCGATTTTACAAGGCCTTCTAGATATTCAATATTCGTAACGGCCTATTATTCGTCAGTTTAGTAAAAGACCGTAGCCAATTATAAGTGAGGCTGAAAATGAGGGCGTCAATGAGTGATCCATAGGGGTCATAATTGCAATGAATCTTCTGCATTGAAATTCTCTAAAGACTTGAGTAGGGGTGCGAGATATCGATAAACCTGGTCCACTTAGTTTCAATATGTTGTGGAAAATCCTGGAGTTTCCTTTGTAGAAATCTACAGTTCCGCAAAGGTCTGTCTACTCCGGTTTGGAGTTAAGCCCAGCATATTAGAGAGGTTCGGGTCACGCACTACGATACTGGCTAAGGGAATATGGGAGAGAGTAGAGATAAGAGAGAGTCTGGAGGTTGGCATAGCGTGAGAGATGGAGCGCAACGGTGTGTAAGAGAGAAAGAGAGAGAGAGAGAGAGAGAGAGTAAGAGCTCTGTAACAGTTTTGTGGTAGGGGGTCAAGAGATATTGATCTCTGCCCTTCGTTCGACGCATTCACTCGAAGATCGGATATGAGACATCAGTAGGTATGTGTATACGTTACCCTCGTACTATATAGGCTTTTGAAATAATCAATTTTATTGAAGTGCTCATGGACAATGAATGAGAATTCGTAAGGTTATGGCTCATGAATTTCTGAAATTATTCATTATAAGCTGTAGCAATTAATTTTCTCCTTCACAGTTTTCCAACTTTTACGCCCATCTGCAGTTTCCTTTATTTTTCCACTCTGGCAAGCTAGCACCGACTTTATACGGATCTTCACACTTTACGTTCGAGCTATCTGTTTCAAGGGTTCCTTGCACACCCTGCGGCTTTTCACAATTTTCCATCCACTCGACGCCACCGGGAGCTAACCCGCGCCAAAACCACCATCTAACAAACCGAGCGACTGCTCCACTTCCTCATCAGCCTACGACTTGTAATAAAGACGCTTATTATTGCTTTTATCTTTATGAGAGACAAGAGATATTTTCCGGAGGCGTTGCGCATTGCGGCCTCGAAGGACCTACGTGACCTACGATCGCTCTTTGTTCCTGTCTCTCTCTCTCCCACCTTTTAGGAGGTCGCAGGTTCTTCTGGTCGGGCGTAGAGTACGCAAACGAAGGCAACTGCCGCTGCAAGAGACAAGAAACAACGTGCAGAGAGCTAGTTGTTATTCCACGTTCCAACGACACCCAATGGACTCTGCGGCATCGCGCCGTTGAATTCCTAGTGTCTCACTCCTTACGATCTGATTTCCTTTAGAATTGTGCAGTCGCATGGGTCTCTCAACAGTTTATACCAACGAACCATTTAATCCGAGTGATGAAGTGGCCATCATCTCGTTACACGCAGTTCCTGTTGTATATATTACCGTCAGGTATTATTGTATTGCATTGTCTATTCACAATATTATATTCGCAAACTATTCTGCGCTGGAACTATTGAGAGAATTTCAGTATCCAATTCTACGATGCTCGATAAGTTCTCTCTATTCACCAATCCACAGTTCCCGTCAATTCAATTTCAGTCTCATTCACACAATATTTTATCAAGTATAAAAAAATAACTACTGCACCAACATTAATAACTTAAAACACATCTCAAGACAAATAGCCAAAGTTGTGGTCTTGAGTCTTGGTCGATTTTTTACGAAGTTCGAAACCCATTGGCGGAATTGATCGTCTTTGCGTGACAAGAAGCCCGAGAATATGCGCCCCAACATACTGTGACAGGCGAACCGCATGAACGGCGTGATTCCCGCTATGTCCTAACCCCCAGCCCTGTGTCTCATACTACACACGTTCTTTCGTTCACTACCAGTTCTGCAAACTTGTTGATACCCGGTGGGTACACATTTTCTCTCTCCCTCTTTCTCTTTATCTCCCTCTTCCTCTCTCTTTCTCTCTCTCTCTCTCTTTCTGACTTTAGCTGCTCCTTCTTCTGTATATGTACATTCGACGCTCGTCTGTACACGACCGCACGTCTCTCCTTGCTTTACCTCCTTTACGAGACCCTCAGTGAGCCGAGGCGTCACACACGCCACGAAAAGTCATGTTCTTGTTTGTTTAGGACTACCTCTCATTCGTCGCCAGGGACACGAGCCTCTCCCTCTCTCGCTATATTGTATCCTATGAGCCTTTTCCCCCAGCGCGCGTGTAAATTCTTGGGTTATATATATTTCTGGTTGTTGAAATTAATGCCAACGACGCACGTTAGAACCAATTACTTTGAGAGAAAATTCGTTCTAGCTGGGGGTCTCCTATACACGTACCGCGAGTTCCTTAATTGGCTTGCGGGCCACAGAAAAATTCATTCCAACGGAATAAATTAGAAGAACCACTTTGTGGCACTGTTTAATGGCGTGAAAGCTAAGATGACTCGATGGAAAAGTTTTCCCTCGTGGCTGGACTTGCAGCAGTGTTAGCTCTCATTTAAGCTCTTTTTCTCTTACTCTGCTTGGCTTCAAGTGTACTGTGATCCTCCATCGTCGTATATACCGAAAAAACGCGGTAGCCTCTCGATAAGTTGCGCATTCTACGTGATCGATTTAGGAAGGAAAGCGATTCTGAGCTTAACATTTATTCTACTATGATACAATCAAATCCTATCTTACCATCAGTGGTATAAAACTTCTTCATCAACAGAAAGTAATCGAGATTTTATTGGCATTGAAAAGAAAATCTGTGGCAGTTACGGTTGTATAAAAAAATAGCCTCTTTATTGACTCGAAATTGACTCGAATTAATAGACTCAAACTTGAAAGCACAGATGTCGCGATCTATTTCCGTCGACGTAAAAAAAATATAAATGCAATTAATTGTCAGGCACGAATGTGTTGATACTTTGATAACAGCGCCAATATTTAAATAAATTTAAATT
>JABMBV010022194.1:0-26280 GCA_018906735.1 Mesochorus sp. PSUC_FEM 10030011
ATATAGAAAGATACAAGATCGTTCTCCATATCGACTTGCCCACAGACTCAACCAACACTTTGCGCACAACAACAACAATAAAAAAAAAAAAAAATGGTGCCGGCTTATACGAGAAGCTCCGTTGGCGCGCGGATGGATTGATACAAAACGATTGAACGAATTCAATCACGATGAAATTTGCCCGATCATCCAAACGGTAAGGGAGGAACGAAAAAAAAAGAAAGAAAGAAAGAAAGGAAAAAAAAAGGAAATCGGCAAATAACATTCCCACATTTCTACGGGCAAATTTATAGATGCGCACAGTTCCATTATCGATGATGTTATACGGCTCTCTAAAACCATCAGGAACGGCATAGAAGTGAGTGAAAGAGATATGGAAAAAAGAGAGGAAAGAGTTTCTTGCGCGCATCTCTTGGCGGTGCCATAGAATTTTATATGCGGTGAGCTAAAAGTTCACCACGTGTAACAAGCGCACCGCGCACACACGGTGGTGCGGCTCTTGTTTTTCTTCTATACTATATATATATATAGTTTGTTGAATTCTCGGAGGCGAGTCCTTAAGGTAGTACAAAGCTCGTTCTGTAACGAGAGCTCTCATTGCTCTGGCGCAGTGTGTCTCGATATATTCGAATAACGATCGATCGTGAAAGATCATCGTCTGCCCGTTACGATCAGCGTATATATAAACCGCATTTATCCCGCATATACAAAACCGTCAAACAAACACACATGTTCAATTTCGTCCTTGTTCTCGAGAGTCTCTGGAACTTGGAACGATATAGAAGGTTAAGTCGAGAGAATGAATTCAGAAGAATTAGACCCTCCGATATCTTTAATGCCAATAACACAGTTACTAATTAGCGCAGGGGGCTCCCATAAGCGCGAGCGCGCGCGCGATGGGTTCATTCCAGAGGTGTCAGAGCTTGTGGCCTCCGGAGATAAATCCTCGGAGGCTCCTGGTATCTTTTTCTCGTGCACTCTCGTCTTCCTCGCTCTCATAATCGGTTTTACTTTGCGACCATTCATCTTGTTTCCCATGCACACACCTTGTACCGATGACAAACACTCGCTCGCCATTTTTTTTTCTCTTCTCATTTCTTCTTATTTTGCTTTCCAACACTTTATATACATTTTCGAGCTGGTGTCGAGATGTGCTGTGCATCTCGGAATCGAAAGACACAGCGAGGCCGTACATCTTTGTACAGTTGTATATATATATATAATATGCCGAAGCGAGAATCGAAGACAAAAGCTTAAACAAACGGGCAGCGGGAGCACTATCGTCCCGCATATATGCAATTCTTGCAAATGTGTCTGTGTGTGTATGTGTCTATGTGTAGAATACATAGATCCATACACCGAGGAATAAAAAAGGCTGAATACTCTGCTGAATCGGCGAGGGGAAAACACGACTTTCGCATGGGCTCAGTTGCAGCAAACTGCGAGCGCAGAAGAGAAAGAAAGAGAGAGAGAGAGAGAGAGCGAGAGAGGCTCGGACTAACGTGGGTTAACGTGATCACGCCGAGTGTGTCTCCTCTATGCCTGTATGTGCATACACGTCGATCTGCATGTATGCACTTTGGGTGCATTCCGATCGGTGGGTGTGAATCTTGTTACCTTTGTGTATATATGATCCAACGGCAGCGCAGCAGCATCACGATATGTTTTTTCGCTTACAAAATATCTATAACGGTTTTATAAACGTGTCAAACAAACATATTATAAACTGTGGTGTAATCCAAACACGATGGCATTATTACATTATGATTGTGTCTATCATGAGGCGGGCTTGAATGAACCGGATAAAAATTTCATTGAGTATGAAGCGAGGGTCGCGACTGAAGAAAGAAAAAGAGGCAGCGAGAGTGCATGGGTATCATTCCTGCTGCCTCTTCTTTCTAATTCTTCTTCTTTTTTTTCATTTTCATTCTTCTTTATTTTGACACTCGTACTCCGGAAAAAAGAAACGATGAATATGTGTACAGAATGACCTTTTTTCATTGGGAGTGTAACATTATCGGAGAAACGACAGAGATGACGATGAGAGTAAGAGAGAGAGAGAGAAGATGAAGAGAAAGATCAGTCTCCTCGTCATCATTTTCAACCTGGTCGTTCCTCGTAGCTGCTGTTGCTGTTGCATTGCCGGACAAAACATGTTCCGGTCCGGTAGGATGACCCTACAACGCTCGCGCGCCGCGCCTTTTGTCGAGGCGAAAGGTACCAGTCTCGAGAGAGCTCACCCTGCCCGCGTGCGCGCGAGAGATGGAAAGAGCAAGAAAGAGAGAGAGAGAGAGAGAGAGAGGCCTCCGACGTGTCTTTGTCATTATATAACGCCATTGTGGCCACACTTGCCCGGCCGTGGAAGTCGGCTATATACCTTTGCATATTATTAAAATGACGATGATTGTCATTTTTGTCTGCTCCCCTCCCTCTCCTCTTCCTCCTCTTCCTCCTCCTCATCCCTCATCCTCCTCGCTCCTCTCATTCTCCTCGGGATTTTCCCCCTTCTCGACCCTCTCTCTCTCTCTCTCTCTCTCTCTCTCCACGTTCCTCAACTTCTATATACACTCAGACACGCTGTATATGTACGATACTTGCAGACAAAACGAAATACGCCCTCCCGCCTCCAATACGACATTCACATCACTTTTGGTACATCGAAAAACCGCGCGATGTAGACGCGAAGCTCTCTAATATTGAAGTCGCATAAAACGCCACCATTTTTCCAGCCACGATCATCCAAAACCATTCATATTTCATATGCGATATTTGCATGCGGACGATGATGATCGTTGAACCCGCAATTATCTAAATTTGGATTCCATATACCATTCATCGACCGCGAGTCCGACAAAACAATTCGCGTCCACTTTACCGCGGCATTTTTGTTCCCATGCAAACGTTCTCGCAAAATATGGTGCAAACTCATAAACTTGGCCTCGCTCTTTTCAACGTGTTCTTGCGCGCCTTCCGGGTATATATACTCGCGATGTTTTATACATACATGTCTACATGAACCGAAAATACAGGATTGATATTTCGGGCGATTTATCGCGTCGTGTTCTACTCCCCGACGTCTCTCTCGTCTTTTTTTTCTGTATTCTCTCCCAACGCTCTCTCTCTCTCTCTCTCTCACCCTCCCTCTTTCCTCCTCATCTTGGCGGTGTATCGTCATGTGCGGACGTGAGGATTATCGACGGGCGAGAAAATGCCGGACGGAATCACGTGGGCGGCTGGTCCCAGCCCGCGTGTATAACATTATACGATGTTGGCATACACACGCATATACACTCAAAAACGTTTGTACGATATTATGACTATACATAAACACACACAATGTCATTATATACTCAGCTGGGTGTGTATGTACTCAGTGTCGATCGTCGTTCACTTCGCAGCCACGGATTGGGCGACAATCCAAGCTTTTGCGGTCGCCCGATGCCTCTCTGTGCCAGGAAACGACCGCGAGTATGGACCTCGTATATACATATATACATCATCAAAACTCGCCTGCTCGATAATAACCCCTTTTGCAGTTATTTTCCCACACTCGCCATGAACGAATGAAGTTACAACGATTCTAACGCGCATTGCATCGTTGTAGAAACAAAAACAAATGTTTTAATCGAGCCCCATACGCCATCGATGATAGCGTTTCGATACGAAACAATCGAAAGAAAAAAAAGAAAAGAGCAGCAGTAAAACAAGGAGACGTTGCGTACGAGTGAAACGATTACGAGTGACGCAACCAGGGCCAATTCTCGTCACCTTCACGATGCGTCACATTTTCAACCATCCGAGCTTCTCACCCGATCCTCTAACACCTGTGTTACCATTGTTTTGACATGTGTCCCATTGTCGCGGCTATCCAGAACACGCCCGAATAGACCAGCAGCAAGAACGCGCGTATATATTTGTCCCAACGCGCTATAGAATGTATATATATACTTATATATATATACACGACAGTCTATCATTCAGGATTGTCCCTCTTTATATATACGCCATCGAGAAAGTTAATTGTATGGCTTCGCTCGTGCACGTTCGCCTCATTACCTGTTGAATATGTTTCTCCATCTTTGTTATTTTTTTTCTCTATCTTTTTTAATTTTTCAATACGATGTATAATGACGCACCTTATCGACATGTCCTTCCCATATTTCGCTGCTGGACTCTTTTTTTTTTCCTGCGTACGGGGATCATTACCGCGACCGCATTCACCTTAGACTTTGCCGCGCGAGTTTGTGTCCGTGTAACGTAAAATTATGCGGGTATACGCGCGCGCATAGTCGATAAAAAATGTCAGCGGGTTGAGCACAAGCGAGCAATAGGTGAAGAAACCGACGATCTAATTTTTTTGATAAAAAAAAAGGGCCCGAGAACCCCGTGGATAAGAAACGGCAGGAAATTTCGGTGCAAGAACCCAAAACTCTGTGGAATTTGACGTCATCGAAGCGATCTTTTAAATATTTTATTTTTTTTTACAAGGCCCTGGTCAGTGCCCGCGGAAAAAAAAACCGCGCGTATAAGAACGAGTGCATCGTGTCGACGGTATGCGCACCCGCATCCTATGGGGCAGGTGAGGGCCGCCAAGATAAATTCGATCTGACCCTCATAGTCTGAGTGAATGTGTAGAAGAACACACACACATACAAATGTATACAGACAAATATATATTTGTAAAGACGCGCGTGCTAAGCTCGTTTTCAAAACTCATTGGAGAGAGCGATAGAGAGAGAGAGAGGGAGCAAAGGAGGAGGAGCAGAAGAAGAGCGAGGCAAAGAGGAATTATGTAAATTAATCGTTCGGTTAGGTTTCCGGCGGGTTAAAAAGAAGGTCGAGGCTGCTGCCAGTCGCACGAAGTATTACACGATACATTATCTATAGTTGCGTGCACATTATTTATTTTTCAAATTTATATATATATATTATCGCGAAAATAAACATATTTTATGAATTGCTCCCGCGGCTGCCGTTCAATCGCTCGAACAATTTTCCTACCGTCCGTGCTAAGCGCGGCCAAGATAATTTTCCCTGTGTACGATATTCCACACGTAACAACTCCAAGGAGGCGTAATAAACTCCGGCAACGATCGGTCAGATCTTCGCGGATGAGACCAAAGATCCTGCGGGGATCACACTCCAAAGCTCCGGCATAAACGGAGCGGTGTGCATTACGATGAACGCCAGAGTAAACGAGAGTATGGATCCTAATCTGCTCATAATGCGGTCGACCCGAGGCCGAAAATTCAATTAAACTTTTGATACGGGCGCGCTCTCGCGGCTGTGTAAACGAAAATTTCGCAAGCTTGACGTACTTTCATTGGGCTGCGTTTGTTATGTACCCATACGAGCTCCCATTTCTCGTTCTTTTCGCTTCTCTCTCTTTCTTTATTTTTTTTCTCTCTTGAAAGAGAGAGACGAGATCCTCGTTCGGGGTCTCTATGCACGGGTGGCTCGTAAAACGATTAGCCGGCAGTGCGGGGGCCATTCATCGGCCAACGACGTTTCGTATATCCGGGCCAGTGTACACGCAACTCTTGGATATCCCCGCTCGCCACGCCTGACTTTGGGCCTCTGCCCGAGAGTCAGAAAAGGCCCTATATGCTTCCCTTCCTCCTCCCCTCGTACGTGCGTGGAAGATCATCGGACGTGGCTCATCCAACACCCGGGGAAAATCTCCAAATTTATCTCGGGCCGATTTGTACTTCCGCGGGCTTTTATTCTCCTGTATATCTATAGATATACGAGCCAACACCAAACAGTTGCTCGCCATAGCGGATACACTTTTTTTTTCTTTGGTTTCTTGGGCTTTCCGATGGATCACCCCGTAGATCTCGTAACTTTCGACGATAAATCCATATTTCCTGGATCATTTATGAACATCCTCGAGAGCCCTGTTTTGTTCGATCCTTCGTTATTAATGCCTGGACGTTAAACGAGGCATTAATGTAAAAGTGAAAAAGTGTCGCTTATATTTTCGGGGATGAATAATAATGCGCTTTGGAGCGCGCGCGAGCTCGCGATGAACACGTGCGAATCGTTTCTCGTTTCGTCATTCTCCGAAAAAAAAAACACGACACACTGGCGACCTGGAAAATCCTTCGTCAATCCGAGCGGTCATAATCATCGAGGATCATCGGTATTTCGATGTACAAGAGAGAAGCAGGACGAATGAAAGAAATGCGTTCGTCACTCGCTCGGTTAGCCAGAGGTCCGAAAATATTCGTCGATACATTTTTTTTTCTTTCTTTCTTTCTTGTACACAAAACGTTTATTGCCTAAACGCGTAAACGCATTGCGTCGAAATCCCGTGATTCCCTGACCATACACACACACACAAATAGTTGGCCCGAATGCGAGGCGACGACTTTTCGGTGTCTTTGTTGAATCGGCAAAAATCGTCAATCATAGGCAAATATGACAACCGGCCACGGTCTCGGCTTTTCCATCACGACAATGTGCCGCATATTCCGCAGCAAGAAAAAAAAAAGGAGGAAAAAAAACATGCATGGGGGTAGAATCGGCACCGTGAAAAATCTGTGTCGTGCTGACTCTGCGGATTCGGACGTTCGGCGAGACGATCGGCCGTCATAACGCGCCGGACGCATAAAGACCGAAATTGTTTGTGTGTCCGGAAAAAGTCAGTGTCGCATATGTTGTATATTGACGCGGTATTTGGACTACAATTGATTACTTCTGCGGGGCTCACGATTTTGAAAATCATTCCGAATAATTTTATATCATTTAAACGGTTAAACCGTCGAGACAATATTGGCGCGCATGAACGTTTATTCCAAAGTTCTCATCTGCAATGATTTCTTCTGCCCTTTTAAATCGCTCCCTTCTAACTGTTTTTTTTTTCTTTCTTTCTTTTTTTTTCTTTTACATCGCACTCGTGTACCCAGTCCATCCTCCACGAGATCGCAAAG
Organism: Mesochorus sp. PSUC_FEM 10030011; assembly: GCA_018906735.1. Taxonomy (NCBI): domain Eukaryota; kingdom Metazoa; phylum Arthropoda; class Insecta; order Hymenoptera; family Ichneumonidae; genus Mesochorus; species Mesochorus sp. PSUC_FEM 10030011. Next base: position 6,933 of record JABMBV010022194.1, read on the forward strand.
TCTTTTGCCTATACAATTCGCCTATATATTGCCTGTGTGAGCCACGATGATGACGACGAAGCCGCCAACGAGAAGACTTTCACTGCTCGCGCGCGCCGCGCGAGGAACGTGCCTGAGAATGAGTCTCTCGTCGTGCTCGGCCTCAGAGATCCTTCACACAGACAAACCGAGCCTCTCTCAACATTCGCAAAGGGCCATATACCCCGGAATCTTCGTCAATGCATTTTTCATTAGTGCATAATAATAATAATTACTATGCCGTTGGTCATATTTCGAAATATTTATAACAATATGTACTATGAAACGAAAATGAAAATAAATGAATAAAATTACAAAAATACGAAACTGATTCATATTTTTTTCTTCTGCTTCATGTATATTTTCTCTTTCCGTCTCTTGTCGTCGTCCAAAATGCATTCGCACGGCTGTAAAGAGGCCGGGAAAAAAATTATTTGCGCCCAATGGCATCGGCTATTTTTGAAGCTTCCCCTTCCTCTCTCGCTTTCTCTCTCTCTCTCTTTCTCTCGCGCCTAAATCTTTCTCACTTTCTTCTCGTCTGTGCGAAAAGTTACTGACCCCTGGCCAGTTCGCGGTAAGGAAAGAGAGAGACGTCTCGTTGCTTCGGCACTATTTTTAAACTTGCGTTCCCGAAAAAATGCATCGCTCCCTTTTGCGCTCGCTTGCTCGCTCCCTCGGTCTCCTTCCTCCTCTCGAAAACGCGGATTATTTTATTCTCGCGCGTTCGCTATCACGCGCCATCATGGGAATCCACGCCGCTTTTTCTCAACGCCACGAACTCGCTGTGCTGCTGTTGTGTCTCGATGTTAAAATCCTATGGACACGTGAGCTCGGATAATCCGAGAAAAATTCTCGCTGCTCTTAATTATTCGATCAAGAAAAAGAGAGAAAGACATAAGTATATGCAAAAAAAAAGACAAATAGGATTTGACGGACCTGACTTCTTTAATTGGCTCCACTCGCGTGGTGCACCGATGAGGATTATAGAGATTGTAAGTCGAATCCTTAACAAGACAACATATATACAAGGTATTCTTTTCCAAATCGCCCCTACAAATAAAATTCAAAAATTTTTTCGAACAAATTTTCCAGAAAAATAAAAAAAAATCCATAATTCTCCTACGCGTTTTCCAGCATATTCCAGCGAATTATCAGCAAATTAATATCATTCTTCAGCACAAAAAAAAATATTTTTAAGGAAAGCAAGCCCTTTAAACCCCTAAAAAATAGGCAAATTAATCATTTTTTTTAAAGGTGATAAAATAATCGAATAATTTTAACATTCTCACATTAATTTATTACTACCTTGAAATTAACCCGTTAAAAACATTAATTGTATTAACTTACGGATTAATCAGCGATTCCAGGCATATAAAATAGGTCTTAGACTCTAACGAAAAAAATAATTAAAAAAAAATCAATTTCTTGTTAAATCCTAAAGGGTTTGCTCTCCTAGAAGCAGGTTTGATTCGGAAGTATCGACGAGACGGAATAACCCATAGGTTTGCACGTGTCTAGGCACGATTCTTCCTTGGCTAATACGCTGCTGTGCAGTATGAGCTGTTTTAGTCTCTGTTTTGTCTCTGCTGTATAGGATAATGCTAATGACGAGAGACACGTATATATACAGCGTGTAGCTCAGAAGTTGTCTGTACTGACGTTAGCGGGACGATGGGGAAGCGGATTCGTGAGAGAGAGAGAGAGAGAAAAAGAGAGTTCAGTCTTAAAACGGGGGCTCTCGTGTCTTGGCGTTAGAAAGATTTCACCATAGTGTATTTTGTAGCTGGGTTAACAAGTAGAAACTAAAACACAATATATACATGTGTATAGTTGTATGTGTATATACTCGTAGAGAGAGAGAGAGAGAGAGAGAGAGATTGCGCGTACGTATTATAAAAATGTGTGTAAAGTGAAGCAGAGATCGAGAACACACATCGAGGGCTCTTCGGTGGCAAAAGGCGAGCGAGCGCACAAGAGAGCCGGTAGGAGAGTATGCCGCAGAGAGCACCGAGGAAACGACTTAATCGTTCCGCATATTAATGTGAGAACGCATGCGCGAGGGAGGGAGAGAGAAAGACAATGGGGCTCTAATTTCACGGTTTTCCGGAAACAGCGATTCCGGACCTGCTTCTCCACAACCCCACCCCCCACTTCTTTCCCCGCGTTTCTTTTTTCTTCTTTTTCTTGTTCTCGTGTCCGGCATCTCGGTTCGCCAATTTAAAAGCAATTTTCCCTCGGCTTCCTCCGACATATAGGCTATAAAGCCTAGCAACAATGTGTGGAGCGGAGCTATCTAGCCAAAGGGAGAATTGGTAACAGATATAGAGAGTGTATATAGGGCAAAAAAATAAGAGAGCCACCTCTTCCCACGGTTGGTCAGCTGGTCTCCGCTTAGATCCTCCCTCGCGTTCTCCGCCGTGTTTTTCCTATGCTCTTCTCTCAATCTCTTTAGCCTCTTTTTTTCTCTCTCTCTCTCTTTCTCTGTTGTTTTTTTTCCTCCTAGGTGCTTCTTTCTTTCGCTCGACGAATTTCCAATTTTTCTACCTGGCCAAGTTGTTTGCGCCCCCGGGGTCAGCCGGGATAAAGCCAGCGGGATCTCATCATCATCATTATCGTCTTCGGGCAATTTTTTAGTCAGTGAGATCCCGTGTTTTACAGTTACGCGAAATGAAAAAAAAAAAAATGGGAGAGGCTGAAGAGGATTGTTTCGAAGGGGGATAGCAACGACAAAAGTGAACTTATGGGACTTATTGGGATGCGTTGTTCGAACGAGGATACAATATGGTTGAAGAGAGAATATGGTCGCTTTTACATAAATAGTATAAGAGATTATTGAAATTTTACGATAATAATATTTACCATCGCCAAAAAATCTTTTGGGGTCCTTCGATGGGTCAGCCATTATTCGATATGGAATAGAATTTCTCGGTAAGATGATTAGATCGAGGGCGTAACTAGAGAACGCTCGCGCGCACGATCGCCCAGCAATTTGTGAATATAATGGTATAAAAACGGTAAAAATTCGGGGATGAATGGGATCGCGTTCGAAATTTGATCGAGCGAGGATCGCGCCGAATCGTCGTCCATCGAGAGTAAGAGAGAGAGAGAGAGAGAATCGAACGCGATACGGTCTCGAAATCTTTCATTCTCTCCGCGGCAATACCCTCTCCTCTCGCCTATGGCACATATTATATCTCTCACGAGTATTTAAGAAGAAGCGAGACGGAGATGCGTGTAAGGAGAAGAGCACACGTGGTCCGGGCACACATAGCGTCACTCCCGTATACGCTTTTTTTTTTCAATCGCTTTTTTTATAAACCTCGGCAGCCTTTTTTCTTCTCCGACTCTCTCTCTCTCTCTTTCTCTCGCGTACGTGTGTGCTTTCACATTTTTTTTTCTCGGCCTTACCCCTTGGCCAGCCATCTGCCGGCTGCGGAAGGGCGAGAAGGATCGACCAAGACGCGCGCACGATCGGGGTGGCAGAGACGGATCGAGAAAGGCCAAGAGACAGAGGGAGAGAGAGAGAAGGGCCTGGAGAGCCTTCGGCGTAAGGCCCACAGGACTATAACGGCTTGAGGTCCCCCGACGATCTCTGCCTCTCAAGCGAGACGAGGACAGTCTCAGGACCAGCTAGCGCCACTGTATTCCAGCCTACACTAGACACAGACCCTCGGAGACGATCTTTAGATCATACAAATTAGTTTTTAAACGCCGAAGCGAGCTCGCGACAGAGACGACACGAATTATAATTAGCATTTTTCATTGATTGAATATCGTCAATTATTATAAATTATTTTTCACAAATTGAAAAATGCATGAATTTATAAATTTTTCCTTGACAAGATTAAACGATAGCAGTGATTTTTTTTTTGGTATATAAAAAACATAACCGTAAAAGATCGCGATTTCAGATTCCCCACGATGTTTTTTTTTCTTTTTTTCCAATGATTTCTCTTAAAAAAAGCATCCCCAAAATATATATCGTTGGTTCCCACCGTGTGAAGTCGCGAAAAACATTCGAGCTTGGTTTTTTTTCTCCCGAAAGGTGCGCGCGAGGTAAACGAGATATTTTTTTTTTCCTCGTCAAGAAAGTTCTCACGACTCTGGTCCCCCACGAATTTGTTCGGAAACTGTACTTTTTACGCATTTATCGCGACTCGAGGCGTGCATGCATGGGTATGTGGAGGAATAAGCTTCGAAAAACCTCATCCCCATATCGACGTGAATTTATTTTTCATTCCCTCTCTCCTTCTCCTCGTCCATCGCTAACAACATAACAGTATATTTCAAAATGTGTTTTTTGGCCTTTCTTTTACCCGGAGTATATATATATCGACGTTTTTTTTCTCTTCACGGTCCACCCCTCCGTTCGCGCACCTTCCGGCCACTGAATCTGTGCCACTCAGGGGCACACATATACCGTAAGACTTTTTTTTTTCTACTTTTTTTTTTATCGCAGCTCTCCTCTCTCGTTACTGCACACACGGCGATATTGTCCCGGTGGCTGACGAGCGAGAGCACAAGGTGCTTCCGCCGTCCCGCGATCGGCCAAGCGAGTTCCGGCGAGCCTGCATTCCCCCACCGTCTCGCCCCTCTGCAACTACAGCTAGCATTTTTTTTACATCCAATATCGGAACCCCACAAGCTAAAAAAAAATTTACGGACCAGCCCTCCAACCGGTGCTCGATGAAAATTCTCGAGATGACATTAATCGAAAAATTGTTTAAATATGTGAAAAATTATTTTAAACGTGAGACGTAAAACGAAAAATATATGCATTTAAGATTGATTGAGTTTAGGTAAATGAGGAAGATAAAGAATAAATCAACAAAAATAAATTAAAGGCAACGGATTATTTTATTTCATTTTATTTTTTAATTGTCTATGTCACGTTTTTTTCTTTTCGGCTTCTCGATTTCAACGGACTAATTTTTTTCTTTTTTTTTGCACATTAATGCAAAAAAAAATTAAAAGAAAATCTGTTCTCTCCCTCATCTCTCTTTCTCTTTTTTTTATGAAGGAGTACAATTGTTTAAGTCTATACCTCGGGATATAAAAAAATAATGAGAATAATTTAAAGATGTTTAAAATGAGAATTTACTCATCGATCTTTCAGATAAATTGAATTATATTGATGTTATTAATATTCATGTAGTATATAAAGAAAATATTATTGTAAATTATTTATTATAAACGCAAGGAAACTTTAACAATTTTTTTTCTATAGCTACAGGCTAATAAATTTGGTTCTCTCTCTCTTTCTTTCTCTCTCTGGAAATTGGTTAAACATCCATCGAAGAAATGGCAATAAAATAATAATAACAACAATAAACTCGTAAAAATAATGGAAAAAGAGAAGTGTAATTGAAAAGTCGTTAAAATTAAAATACTCCGATCGCGAGGAGCGAGTTACACGAGGCATGAAATATATGTATATGCACTTTGTTGTATAATGGGCGAGCGCGAAATGCACCTAGCACCTCGGAAGTGAATAGAAAGAGAAAGAAAGAGAGAGAGAGAAAAAAGAGAGAGAGAGAGAAAGAGAGAAGTACGGGATGCTCCCGTATTTGGCTCGAGCGTGCGAGCGAGAAAGAGCCATAGGGAGGGAGCGATTATAGTAGTGGGGAGACGAATGCCCATACGAGTGAAGGGACCCCTGGGTGCCCTGGGGCCAACATTTTTTTCTCCCACCCCTCGGGGCCCCACGCGGATACGCACTTTTTTATGCGAACGCATGCACCGCACTCGCGATACTTAATATATATATATATATACGTATGTGTATAAAGGTATGTGTACCCCTTGCGTAGCTCGCATAGCTCTAATACGCTGGGTGACGACCTCTGGGCTCTCCTAGGCGGTGTGTTGCTGGATGGGCCGTGCGAAAGTAGTCTTTTGCGATCCATGAGCAACAGGAGAGAAAAAAGGGGGCCCCTAAGTTTATCCTCGTGTTTTTTTCTCATTTCATTTTTTTTTAATAATGCAGGAGCAGTGGACATGGGAAAAAATGTAGGCAGGTCATCGCACGGATTGCGTGAAAGATTCTCGTGCAAGGGGAGGGGATGAATTTCCATAGGAAATCACTGATAAAAAAAAAAGATTTTTTTTTAAATCGCCAATCATGAAAAATCGACGTTTTCCATTTCCCACGTTGCGAGACTTTGCTCATCCGAGACCGAATGCTTTAAACATTAATTAAGGGCGTGTCGTATATGTATATAATTGTTTGTCAAAGTCCTCTGGAGCTTGGGCGCTATGGTGTATATAGTATATGTATATACGCAGTTGTATCAAACTGCAGCTTTCGGTTGAGGGCATCTGGATATGTTTGGAGTGGTTATAAACAGGCAAGGGAGTCGACAGGGTGAAAGGGCTCTCGGTCCTTCTCTCGATCCTCCTGCGGAATATCTCTCGTGACATTTTAGTCGTACCGGGAGAGAATTTCTCGTAGACATTACTCTATCTCCCTCTCTCTCAGTCTCTCTCTTTCTGAAGTCTGTTTCCATCAGCGTGTTTTGCTGCGGATGCTGTTTTGGCCTCTGTCGAAATGGTCCGATGACTGGAAACGACCACACGTGTCTATCCTCTCACACACACAGCCGCGCGCCCATTTATATACGTGAGGTAAATGTCTGTAGAGAGTCTTGGGCTCATGTGCAGCAGCAAAACGCAACCCTTGCTCGTGGGCAGAAAGAGAGAGAGAGAGAGAGAAAGAGAGAGGAACGTGAAGAGCAAGACGAACGTCGCGAGAAGGTCCAAAGCTCTTAAACACCCTTGGCAAGGGGTCCTCCTATCCCTGGTTATATTTTCGTATATCAGTCTCCTCCGATTTCACACATGTCGCATTGGCGTAGCCCCCGCAATCTCTCGGGACTCCCTAATTACAGTCAATATCCGAAATTTTACTCGCGATCGCTCGATCTTTTTTTTCTTCAACTTCGCTATCCTCGGATAATATCAAAGAGAATAAAAGCCATAGGAGCTCGTAAATGTGCCCTTGTTTAGAGCTTTTTTTTTGTTTGACGTTTATTCCCGACCCTCGAGACTTTCGTATATTTTTATTCGAAGCTTCATACATTCGAAGACCAATGTCCGAAACTCATCCAGCTTTATCTCTCGAAATGACTAGAGTATGTGTGTGTTTTTTTTTCGGTTCTCGCGGTCCCTGCTCTCTTTTCACCATTTGTCCGGATGTATATCCATAGCGGACTCTTTGTTAGCTGAGGTCATCGACGCTGAAAAAGTGGCGTCTAGTGGCGAGATACGCAGAGGGGGAGGGAGAAAATTTTCGAAGCTTTTTCTTTCTCTCTCTCTCTCGATCTTTCTCATGTCTCACGTGTGTCATTCGTCTCTTCGTGGTCTGTCTTCGCGGTTGGGTTGAAGTCGCTCGGACCTCGTGTGCAGCACACATTAAACCCAGGATATATATCTATAGAACTTCCCCCTCTCATCCCTCCTCTCTCTCTCTCTCGGTTTCTCGTAAAACTCCCACGACGCATCGTCCCGCGGCCAAGCCCGAGGAGTCAAGAAGCGTCTCGCTGGACCCGCAAGTTTTTAATATACATGCACGTGTATACATATAGATATATACAATGCGCGGTGTATATAGCAATAGCGGAGTGAGAAAAAAAGAAAGGAAGAGGGAAAGAAGAAGAAGAAGAAGAAGAAGACGGGAGAAAAAAAAGGAGTAGAGAATGAGAGCCGATGCGTCGCGAACGCACATGTGTGATGCTCCCGCGTCTCCACGCGTCTCCTGGTCGCCAGACAGATCGTTTTTTGTCCCGATGTAAAAATAATCTTTAAAACCCCCGAACAGGATGCGTGCGTGCGCGCTGCGACGAAAAACGTATATAGGAGAAGGAGAGCGCATCGGAGGGACCGCGAGCTCTATAAGCCAAAAGATACGACCAGGAGGGATGTAGCGGCCCACTATGGGAGGAGGAGGGTGTAATGGAATGATCTCTGCATCAGAAAACGCCGGGCATCTCTTCGTCGACCGAAGACTTGCTTATTTATACATATATCTCAATGTATTGTATAAATATCTTGCTTTCGTGCACAAAAATTGGCCAGTGGACGATACTGAGAGAAGTTTAGGGAAACGAATATACCGAATTTGCTTCAATCGGTTGGAGATTATTTAGATTAGGCCGGGCGTTGAAATAAACCGTAATTTTATCGACTAAATATATTTTTTTTATTATACCAAGAGTAATTAAGTTTTTTAATATATTTTCAAGATTTTTTTTCGGAAGATTTGTAAAAATTATGTCCCTAAGGAGACTAAGAATTAATTTTTGCTCGATAATTAATTTAAATTTAATCAAAATCATCGGAATTGATTTTTGCTAAACAATCTAACATATATAAACAACATTCATGCAAATTTTCAAGACATTATATCCAGTAATAGCGATAGTTGTACGATACCCTTAATTTAGGGTTCATAAAAAAAAAAGCGTATAAAATGTAAGAACGCAATTTCTGGTAGCGAAGCTTTTAGAATGGTACAAGTCCATAACTTTTTACTTCGCCTCTGGTTAAACATTTATAGTTGAAAATTCAATAGTGTGTCGAACGAGAATGTGACGAAACTTCCACCTACGTTGGATATCAGAGGCACAAAAGACGTACGAGACGATACTGACCGCGTCTTATATCAGATTAAAGTTCGAGACAAGTAAATCGTCGAGTACAAGAGTGTATATACGAAAATAGTATTACCGGTAAGAGAAGAAAAGGCCAAGAACCTCTGCTGGAGTGAGCGCGTGTGTGTGTGTGAGAATCCATGTGCGGTCCAACACGCGGGATTCTCGTGGAAATTTCAAAGTTTCTTTTTTTTTTCTTCCTCTTTTTCTTTCTTTTTCGAGCGCCCAGCGAGCGCGAGAGCAGCGTCGCGAGCGTAAAGAATACAGATTAACCTCTGACCGCAGAGGAGAGCACCTCTCTCTCTCTCTCTCTCTCTTGTCGCTCTGGAGTAAAACATATGTATATACATGGACATAGAGAACGAGAAAAAAATATGCGGCATGTAACGACCACGAGAGATTTATACGAATTTGAGAGCACGAAAAATTTTCGTTGCGCTCTTAACAAAAGCGCATTCTCACTCGAGTGGAAAATGCTCGAGAAAATATTTGTCCCTCGTTATAATATGTTCGGACTTGAGCTTAACACTGTCCAGATATCTTGGTGGTGGAAGACGCAGCATCAGAGATATAAGTGGGTATCCCGCTGGACCGCAGAGCGAAGATAATTTTTCGAGGTTTGTCAAAAAAATACTTATAGAGTTTTGGGAGGTCTCTAGTGCCTTGCAGGCACTTATATATATACCAACGCGTAGGACCAGAGAGAGAGAGAGAGAGAGAGGAGTTGGTCTGTTTGTAATCTCTGGGAAATATTTTTGGCGCCCCCTCGGCCGAAGATCATTCGACGCAGAAGCCGAAGCTCGTAAATGCGAGCCTTTAAGAATTAAAGGGCGCGCAGGAGTATAAGAATATGCGTATATATCGGTCGAAAGAAAATTCGAAAATTAAACGAGGAAGATCTGCGCGTAAACTCGGGTGGATGTGGGTTGGCGAGGTTGTAAGGTGAAAAAAAACAACAGCAACAATAGTAATCGGAATAAAAAAAAAAAGTCGTGTGTATACCACACGTAAAAGCCCCTCTCTTATTCCCGTGGCTCAACACATCACGATCTCCTTCCATCACTTTCTCTCTCTCTCTCTGCAACTCGCGAGTCTTCGCGCGATTCCTCTCCTCCCTTCCCTTGCACGTCCTCTTTCCCCCACCCGCGGCTCCCATCCCTCCCCCTCTTTCCCTCTCTATAAACTCGCTCCTTCTTCTCTCCCCCCTCTTCCCTCGCTCTCAACACACTGTGTATACAGTACATAAGGTGCATCTCGCTCTGACTCTCGCACACGTTTTTCCCATCCCCGTATCACTCGGTCCCGCTCTCGTTCCGGTATATCTCTCTGGCTTTCTCTCTCTCTCTCTCTCTCATTCTCTCGTTTTTCTCCCTCTCGCTCTCGCACCGCGATGTATTTTCCTCTCTTTCCATCGTTCGCTCCTCGTCCAACGACCGAAAATCGTGCTCTCCCTTCCTCCTCCTCCTCTTCGTCTCCCCTTTTCCCCTCGGTCCTCTCCCCGCAGAGGGGAATTCATCCCCACCCGTGCCATGAGTGTGACAAAACCCGCGAGGGTGGGAAGGCGCACTCTCCGGCGGTGGGGAGGGGTTCGGTGTCCAAAAGAGAAAGAGAGAGAGAAAGAGAGAAAGGGAGATGGGAGATACGAGACACACGTAGGGGAGGGTGAAAACTACCCCTCGCGAGCACGAGAGGACGCGTGGGGTGTCCGGTCTGAGAGAGACCGCGCGCCGATGCGAGCCGAGCGCGTCCGAAGATCCGAGAGCGCAGTGCCCCGACATCAGGTCCCCCGAACGCGCGCCACCACCGCGCGACTAGGCCGCACACGTCCGGCACAGTCCACTCAGAGATACGACCCATGCCGGACCATAGACGCTGGTCCAAACGCCGGATACGACTCGTACCGTCAACAACACCGTTGTTGTTATCATTATAAGCATTATCATTATTGTTCCCATGATTTTTCTTTTTTTTTTATCATTTTAAACTGCCAATGACTGTTGAAAAAAAATAAAAGAAACGATTGAAAAAGTGACGAATTACGAAATCGAGGGATATCGTTCGTTCAAACTTATCGAACAAACACGTACAAGATTCAAGTTCTACGAGGGTGTTTCTCGTGAATTTTCATCTCAAATGTGTATCGAGACGAGGGAAAATTAGTGAAAAACACGAAGAGAAAACGAATGATTATCGAGATGCGAATCGTGAATGAAACGAGGAAAAAAATGCTGATAAAAGCGCAGTCAGTGAGTGTCTCGAGATTTTCGTTAAAATTGTGAAAACAAGTGGACTAAAGTATCTCGTAAGGACAACAATAATCTTTGGAGCGTCGTTGATCTTGTTTGGTTTCACTGATTTTTCACAACAAAGTTGACAAGTGTCAAGCGTGGAGGTGCAGTTCGCGCTTTCGTCGTATTCTTCTTCATCATCTGCTTCGTCATCTGTTTTTTTTATGCTCACTTTTAATTTCGAACCGGACCAATGTCGCGAACAACATTCGGTCGTACGTCAATCCAGGATCCGCCACGCGGTGGTTACGCAAAGAGGACTCGATGACCGTGCGTAAGAGAGACGACACGTCGTCGTGGTCGAACGGGCTGTCAAAAGCCCTTTTCGGCGAGGCGCCGAGATAGTTCCCAGCGTGAGAAACTCGCTGGTGTGCTTTTTTTATAATCATTTTTTTTTCGTTCGCCTCCTTCTCGCTGGTCATTCGCACGCGGTCAGGCCTCCGTCGTCGTCGTCGTCGATCGTCGTCGTCGGCGACGATTTTTTTTTTTTCGATCCAGACACATCAACGCTCCGGGGGGGCCTCGGAAATAATGAGATAATTTTCGACGTTTGTCTAACACGCTTAAAAAACGAAGAAGAGAAACTTTGGCATAGTAAATTTCACTAATCACGTCGAAATCGCTTGAGGAAGAAAAAAAAAACATTTTTCCCGAACGAAAGTGAGGAGAGCTTGAACACGTGACAGTTCACCGGCGAGGTAAACTGAAAAAAAGTGTGAATTTTTATTTAATATCCAGTGCTCGTTGGACGAACTCTCAGAGCGGAAAACGTGTCGTTTCGTTGCTTTTTTTTTTTAATATCACACATATGTACGCACGATCGTGAATTGATTCATTCTTTTTTTTTACTTCAATCGACCTTCGATCGAATTTATCGGTGTTGATAAAGATTGAGACAAGGGGACAGTTCGTCGTATCAGTAAAGAAAAATTCGAAGGTTTGAGAGTGTTTTTAACGCACGAAAAAAAAAAATATATATATATATTCAAGTCGCGAGACTAAACGATTCATCATGAGGATCAAAATGCCAGCTGTCAGGATCGCGCAAGGTAAGTTTCAATTATTTACTCAATTGCTTTTTTTCTTCGTCTCTTATATCCATTCGCCAATGAAAGTTTTCAATCCGATCGTTTCAATGTTGCGAAATTGAGAAACATTTTCTTAAAATACATACAATGATTCTTCACATAAATTTGTCGGCTTTCGTTGTTCGCAAAAAAAAATTCAAATTTTTGTTCGGGCATTTTTTTCACGAGAACTTTTTGTAGTCGCGAAAAAAAAATCGAAAAAATGTATCCCCGATTTCGGCTTATTTTTCCCTTTCGTATCCTGACAAATATTTATAAAAAGTTGCTTATATCAAATGAAAAAAAGAAATATTTAAAAATTTGGGAAAGAACAAAATTTTAGGCTTTTGTTGTTGTTTCACTGACAACAAGCGTTTTTTTTTATTTTCCTACGTTGGAAAAATACAAGAAAATGATAAAGACCCTTGTATCATGGAAAAAATGTCTATTTTTATAATCCTCTGACAATATTAAATCATCGAATATCACTTTAATCACATTGTCTAAATTAATAATTAAAGAAAAAAAATGATAACTCTCGACAACTCTGTTTGACCGAACACCACCATGAGCTGATCCACACGATTATAAAAAACCGAAATTTCGGTTGAATTACGCGATTTTGTGGCTCAAAACGTGCGGGTGTAGCCGAGACTGAAGAATAAAATGCTGTCTCGCTAGCCGGCTACGTAAGACTTAAGGAAAAAGCTCGAGACGTTCGTCTCTGGGTTCTCTATTCTTTCTCCGCACTTGAGGGGCGGATAGAATTTTTAATTAGTAACCATTTCATCCCCCTCCTCCTGCCCCCTCATATCGTCTCGCCGGAGAAAGCGAGAGAGAGAAAAAAAAGATCGAGAGTGAGAGTGAGGGTGAAAAAAAAATGCAAGAACGAGAGGGAAAGCGATCGCGAGGGAGCGAGGGAGAGCAAACGCATTGTCATGCGCACGTTTTTCGGAGAGGACTTTTCCACCCTCTCGGTGTGCCCCCGTTCGCAGCAAGAGCAAGCGAGAGAAAAATGTCGGGGGTGGCTGATGGTCCCCTTCCCGTCTTCAGCAGGGGGCACATCGCCGACGCCGACGCCGCGTCTCTCACTCTCTTCTCCGCGTTTTCTTAATTACAACTGCGATATTCTTTAGTTGGGGCTATGACGCCGTCGCGAAAAGAGATACCGGATTTTTTTCCAAGTGCCGCGAAACAAAACACTTCCCGAACAAGATGTTGAAAAAAGAAAAAAAATGTCAAAAATTCAAATTTTGTATTATTTATACGTCATCAGCAAAGATCTAATTCTCAAAGTCATGTAAATTGATCCACGATAACAATGGATCATAAATTTATCAGTAAAAAGAAGAAAAAAATTATTTTTGTACGAAAATTTCAGTACATCCAATCAGAAAACTCGATGACAAATCATCGTCGCAAAATCCGAAATAATGGAGATAAAGAGTATGGTTGATATCCAATTAGAAAAAAAAGAGAAAAATAATAACATTCGGAAGTGCGTTGAAATTTTTCGATGTATCAAACGGTGACCGCAGCATTCTGCAGTCTTTGTTACAAAGAAAGAAAAGAGCGAATCAGCATCGTTTTTCGTCTAATTGACAAGGTAAAAATTGGGAAAATCTTTCGATCATCGTATAGGTAAATACACGTAGATACGATGTATATAAATTTGGCTAAGTAATGATATGAATCTTGTGGGTGTTTTGTTGCCATGATAATTCAGAGGAATCTAGGTTTCTGTAGCCAAAAGGCAGCAGCACGTATCGAAGAAGAGTAAGAGAGAATGTGTGTACAAGAGAAAGACGATGTGATGGCGCTATAATCGAGAGAAGAGAGAGAGAGAGAGAGAAAGAGAAGAGAGCTTGCAATGTGTCGGGAGTCGAGAGGGTTAGACGGGTGCGAGCACTTAAGATTTAATTGAGCCGATCGGCGTAGGTGCTATATACACACATATATGTATGTACAGGGATTTCCGAGTCAAACTTCCGGATTTAATATTCAAGGATAACGCTAAAATCCTTATAAAAATCATCGGAACGAAATTTTCTTGTGATCAAAGCAGAGGGAGCCCACTCTGGACCTCTGTCGTCGATGCCAGCTCCTAATTTGATTTCTCTTTGAATCGCAGCCGGCAAATCCGTCACGAAACGACTCGTACTTGTATACAAGTTGGACGGATCAAGTCCGGACATAAAGAACGAATATAAGAGAGCCAAATGGATGCTATCGGCGCAAAGAGTCACAAACGTTACGCGATCTCGAGAGAGGTGTTTTTCAACACTATTATATACTATCGTCTCGCGAGAGGAGAGAGAAAGAGAGGACACATTATTTAGCAAACAAAGTGCGTTTTACGCCCGATCTTCTTGAGCACCCCCTTGTGTATATGTGTGTCGGCACGTGCGCCGCATATGCCATCCCGGTGTATATCCGTTAAATATTGTCTTTGAAGCAACCGGTCGGAAGCCCTTCATCCTCTCCCCTCTTGTCCCTCACCTCCACACGAGATGCCATCACATATACACCATCCTCTAGACTTTCGTCATTTTTAAATCCAAATTTATCGACAATCAACCAATTTTTTTTTCTTATCGAATCGTTCTATCGCACATTGAAGACGTTCTGAGTCTAATTATCGAGTTTTCAAGGAAAACGTAAAGTTAAAATCATTGTAGTACGAACAAAATATACGTAAAATCATTATAATTAATTTATGCTAGATAATTAATTGAAAATTTGTGTGGATGCTCTTGAATATTATTCCCTGATATGTGAAAAATTTAAAGAGGTTTTACCAGTCAGTTATAAATAATTTTTGATATTTAAAATGACAACTTTTGACATGGGCTTTTGGGTTCGGAAAATTGTAATTTCCAAAAATCAAACATTATCTAGTAATAATAATAGTTTTTTTGTCTCTTTAAAAAATGTAATTTTGAAAATCATATAATTTAATGTGCTGATAAACAATTCATCAAGTTAAAAAACGAGTGTTAACGATTGCGCAATTGATGGATGTAACAGAAGATACTTCGGTAACTTAAACCTCTCTCTCGTTCCTCAGAGTTCCCTCTTTATTCTCGCCGCTGTAGAAGCGGTGCGAAAAAGAAGCAAAAGTATCGAAAGAGAGAGAGAGAGAGAGAAACCATCAACACGCAGCAGCATCATCATCATCATGATCGTTACGCCTCTCGATCTCATTCGTGTGTATCCGCGTGCGTGCGCCACGCGAAGCCTCCTCTCGTGTATACCAAACTGACAAAAAACTACTTTGACTTGATTTCTCAGATTAACCTTTAGGGTGCCCCCTCCCCTTTTCGCTTCCGAGCTCACCACGCGGGCACGTGGCACGAACCCTTTTTTCTCTCCTCTCTCTCTCTCTCCCTTTCTCTCTCCTTCTTCCCTCACACTCTTACATCCTCACTTCATTTATCGTATCTCTCGCTCACACCATGGATCTTCTCGTTGGGCAGCACGCGCCCAGGTAAATCTATAACCGCGAGCGAGACGAGAACATTTCGCTAAAGTTGTCTCGTTTTTTTTCTCTCCCACTCTCTCTCCTTGTTTTATCTCAGGACACTCGATAGTCGAAGGATTTTATCGACGTACATTTTTTTCTTATTAATAGACACATTCACGTCGAACAACCGACGATAAGGACAATGACGTTTCGTTTCTGACAGTAAACATCGACGATTGTGTCACACCGAAGTCGAGAGTTAATTTTGGCAATACGATCTCGAGCGTAATTTCTGCGCGAAGAATAATAGAAACGAGGATTTATATATCCCCGTCTAAAAATATGAATTCTCACCCCTTTAACCCACCCCTCACCCCTATCACGACGAATATATAACTTGGCGAAACGTCCACGAGATGGCGCTACGTGCCCGCCGTCGGATCAAACCTCCGGACGTACTACTGAACTTTTTGCACTGATATGAATTATTCTCAGGACGATAAACCGGTACGAAACTTGACGGGAAGTTTGTTACGTTATACGAGTTTGTAATTATTAACACGATTCGAACGAGATTATTCGATTTCACTGAATTTTATTGAGATTTTTGTAAAAGCGTTTTTGCTTCACATCTACTCAATGAATCTTTTGAGCCAAGGAAAGATCGTTTGCTTTTATATTTACTGCAGAAAAGGATTTATTGATAAACTCCAAAGACGTATATTAATCAGGTATCGATCGATGGGTCGCCGTTATACGACACGAAGATGGATTTTTCTCTTTGCCTCCGCGTCTCTTAGCAAAAGATAAAAAGAGAAAGAGAAAGAGAGAGAAAGAAAAAGCGACTCAAACATTGTGGCTGTATATCGTCTATCCAATCTGGCGGTGGGCAATTTCGACTGAAATACGACGTCATCGGGTTCGTTCGCGATACCCGCAGTCGAGCCGGGTTATTGGCTATTTTGTCCTGGGCTCTATCTCAACCATGAGCTCTCTCCTCGGTCTTTCCCCCCCTTCCTCTGCTGTGGCTCTCTTTTCGTAGCTCGAAAGAGAGTTGTTACCCAAGACCAGCGACATAATCAGAGCTCAGAATCATAATTAAACGAGCGATAAACCGAAAAAAAAGAAGTATCGAAAACCTGTAACGAGGAAGGCTCGACGTCGAGGCCCCAAAAAACACATTCGTTCAACTGTATAATTGCGGTCTGTCAAAAAGTTTCGACAGGGTAAAGTGTCCTTTCGTCAATTGCTTCAAAGAAAAATCGATCCTCTTGGTTATACGAATACACGTCTGGAAGTATATTTAAAGGCGCGAAAGGATCAGGCAAAGGAGCAGGGATTGAAGGAAGGCGAAAAACGACGAAAGAGAGAAAGAGAAAGCTGCCGGAATATTTATGTTGTTTGCAGTGTCGGTTTCCCGCATATCCATTGTCGACCATTGTCCAGAATCCGGAGAGGGAGAACCCTCCTTCTTACGAAGGTGCGAACGCCTTTCGGGCAATAATAATCTGTTCGCATTATACGCTTTGTCGCCTTTCTCTCTTTCTCTCTCGCATACACACTTTTTTCTTCCTTCACCCTCTGTGCAATCCACTTGTCACTCCTCGAACGTTTACAGCCACATAAGGGGGATGTGGAGAAGGACCAAGGGTCCGTGTCTACCTGACCAGGGGTCACTTCTCTCATTCGTGGCCGTGCCCCACGTGGAAGGAAGTAAGGTGTCCTTTGGGCTGAGCCAGGAAAAAGAGATCCTTGGGTCACCCTCGGACACCCTTGCTGCTGCTGTCCTTTCGATGTTTTATTATTTTTTTTTCTTCCTTCTTTTTCTTCTCGTCTCATATCGCATGTACCTGCTGCTGGTCTCGAAGAGTCAAAGCCACAGGATAATTTATTTCGGCAGTGCCAACCTGCTGTTACTGCCGCCCCGACTCATCTCATCGTATTTGAAAACTTATTGCTCATGAATATTAATATCCTTTTTTTCCGCGCCATTTGTACTTTTTCAGTCCTTTTGTACAACGGTCAGCCCTAATTTACATATCACCGATTGATTGGCCTCTTTTTTTCTCCGTGTTACTTTTCCCGGCTATGGCTTGGTCCACAAAAATGTGGAAATTACGGGATTGCCGGGTTTTTCTCTCTCTCTCTCTCTCTTTCTCGATGAAGAAACTTGTGTACGCGAAGAAGTTGACTTCTCTCGCGGCGAGAAGATTGAACAAGCGCGCTTTTCGTGTAAAAGGCAACACGTTTTCTTGGCGCATGTATATATATATATATATATGCCACATATGCGTGTCTTTGGACATCTATAAATAGCGAATACCCTCCAGTACAGAGTTGATATATGCCACGGTACAGCCAAGTTCAGGGGAACTTTCGTTTTTACATACGAGGCCCATACGCACGTGACTCCGCTCGTGTGCTCCGGCGTTAAACATTTTTAGATTTTCTCCCCAGTTTCGGCAGGGGAAATAAGAGGGGGGGGAGAAGGAAGACCACCGCACTGTCGGTTTCATGCATGTATGTGTAATACGCGTGTGCATATACATCGCTGCACACTCGGCCATAAGCGACCATGAAGAAATCGTCGTTTCTCGCGTACTTTGACGCGAGAACGGCCCGAGAACTCACGATCTCTCGCGGGGCTCTCTCTCTCTCTCTCTCTCTCTCTCTCTCTTTCTCTCACCGCTATGGGAACCCGCGAGTCAGCCGGAAGTTGGTTATTAAAAAGAAAAAAAAAAGAAAGAACACAGAGAGAAGAGGAAGAAGACGAAGGAGGAAGAACCGTAAGACACTTTTGCTACGAGCGGCCTTGGCAGGGGAATGAGCGGATTCTTCAGGTTCGTTGCCACGGGAATTTCCGATAAAGATCACCCCCTCATCTTTCGCTCTAGCCATCATTACCATTGCCGTTTCACGGGACCTTTAACTCTTTGGATAATATAAACACGCGATACGAATTTATATTCAATGCGACGATTAATAGCAATTAGCGATATGACCCTTTAAAAAATTCCACTTGATCCAATCGAGAATTTATCATTCTTCCGCATATTAATTAGCGTTTCGAGTGATTGAAATGAAAAGGGGACGCCTCTCAATGACCGTCGGCCATCGCGATATCTTTTTAAAATAAATCCAAACCAATGGTAACAGCTCGACGCAATTCCGAGTAACGATTTTTCATTGGTCGTTTTCGGAATGTAAAACTCGGCAGGACGTCAATTTGGCTATCGCGAGAATCAAAGAGTTCGAACGAATGAGCAGGGAAGGGGGGGAATGAGCGAGGATTTTGCTCGCTGTATATAAAACTGGACCAATGATCGCGACGCCCCGGGAGTCTCTCGGAGGGTTATATCGTCATTGCACAATGGATCGAAAAGAAAAATGAATCACAACTTTCTTGGTATCGTTCCTTCATTGTTTCGCTGTGACTTTCGATTCGCTGTGATAAAGTGGATTTCGGCAATTATACACAAGCGTAAATCGGGTTATTCCGCGGAAAGGGCGCGCGCGCAAACTATATATACATATATATTTTGTTTCGAAAACAATAATACCAACGACTCGTGGCGGTGTTTGTACACGGTGATATAGACGAGATATTCTCCGGTTCGGAGAGGTTTCATTTCGTGAATTCACAAATTTCATTAATTATTACACGCTTACACGGTTCGGCACTTTGGGTTTTAGAGCGCCGCGGGAGCAAGAGAGAAAGAAAGTGAGAGGGTGGAGAGGTGTGAGGGGGGAGAAGGAACGGGTATAGGAACAACGGCCCTCTCTCGTGGTTTGTTCGAAAAGTTTTGTGTATTCGCGTGTTTTGCGGAACGCGAGAAATTGTCGTTAATATACGTATATTTATAT
>JABMBV010022195.1:0-48422 GCA_018906735.1 Mesochorus sp. PSUC_FEM 10030011
AAAAAAAAAAAAAAAAAAAAAAAAAAAAAAAAAAAAACTCTCCCGGAGACCCTGGGAATTCTGAGTGAACACTCGTCACGTACCCGGAATCTGGTATTCCATGGAAACTCCCATACGGTTCTGTGAGAACGAAGCGTGGTGTTGTTGGTTATAAGAGAGCGAGAGATTTTCTTGGTACACGTACGACATGTTACTAGTGTATCTCCAGGGTCACCGTGTTCAACGAGCTCAGGGGATGCTGTCTCTATTCTCGCGCTGGTATCAACAGCCGTGACCATTCACGATGACACCTCAAGACCCAAGGGAAAATATTGAACTGGAGTGTCCCGAAATTGGGAACTCCAAGATTTGGGTGGATTCTATATTAGAGTCGACAATACAGAATATCCTTTTTCGTCTCATATAGCCATCAACGTTCTCGTTAGATATATCTTTACAATTTATTACTCACTCTCGTCTTGGATCCCATTTGGCTGAGTGCACTGCACTGATTCGTACTTGGTCCTTCCGTAAAAGGCACTGAATATTGCGACCCTCATTCCAGGATTGCAAAACAAATTTGCCACGTCGTTTTCACAAGTCACTTTGCTACGGAATTCGTCTACGGAATAAAAAAAAAGAAATGTTAGATTAAATGTTAGATTAAATGTTAGATAAGAAATGTCTTTCAAGGAACCGATTAAAAGAATTCATAAGCAATTAGCAATTTTGCATATTTTCTTGGAAGGTATACTTTTTTACATGTCGTTAAGTTCTAATAAGATAATAACTAGTTCAATGGAAGTAATTAATTAGTTGAGTGCTTTCAAGTATGAATAATGAAAAATACATAATTCGAGTACAATTAAAGTTGTAGTTAACTGATACGTTTACATTTTATTTGGCTTATTTAACAAATTATACCACGGTATTTTTATCTCACAACGGGTTGAATTACTTGAATCGTAATACTCAGAGCAAATATTTCTTGGAAATGTATCTTTGCCACTGTTTAATATTTTTTTCTTGGTAATCACAGATATCTTGATGAACAATTTGAACTATCAGACAAAGTGTTACACAGTATCAAACTTTATTGACTTCCTCACTTTATCGACGTAACTGAGTTTCGAAAGTTCGGCGTTTCTAGTCCCTTCCTCTTTTCCTACACAGTCTAGCTTTGCCACAATATAGCGAAAACATATATGCACAACGTGGAGGATACATGCGACGTAGTCTGTCACGTACTGTGGTACTGTGTATTTGTATGCTCTACTTGTATATGTGTATGTATTACTGTATCAACCATGACAATTTAGCGTGCTACGGCACACATTCGAAGTGTACGTACACCATTGCAATATAGGAGGAAATTGCATCGAGTTCAAGTATATAAATTCACGTGAGTTGTTTGCCCATTCGTAGTAGCGAGCTTATTGATGTATTGAGAGTTCGATTTAACGTTCTTGACACCTTTTTCTTCAATTTATTGATCACCTTTTTTCTGGAATTCTGCTTTCAACACTCTTATTTCAGGTGTAACTACACATAGGGTAGATGTATCGATCGGGTCAACTATTTATTTTCCGTTATTTTTCATTGTTCTTTTTCTCATGTTTTCGTATTGATATTTTATCAGTATTAATATAAAACTTCATTATTAAATACTGAAACTCACGAAGTTTAATAAAAAATATTCTGAGCTGAGTTTAGAGGGGGCTAAATTGGTACTTTTATCTAACGTTTCCATATTCACATCATAGTCTGGCAAATTTTATTTAACTAGAAAATAAAAACTTGAAAAATTGCAATGAAAAGAATGAGAGACCATGAACTGGTCGAATTTTAATTATTGTTACTCCAGATGTTTGATGATTCTAGTTGTAATATACGAGACTACAAGATCCTTGTAATACGTGCAGGATGGAAACGCTACTAAACCACCAGCGCATTAGAATGCAGATTTGGCAGCAGCCACATGTTGTACACTATGTTACGCTTGGTGTATACTATGAGCAATTACGTTTCCAAAGGCTAACTACAATATGATGGATCTGTAGGGAGTATAGCTTACTGCTGTTTACTAAAGTTTCAGATATCAGATGGTCTGATTTGGACATATTCTATTATTGATTGCGGACTTCGTGTATTTTAAGCTTCATGAAAATATTGCATTAACAACGAGAATCTTAACTACATCATCGAGTAAATTGAAAAAGTCTTCACTTGAATTATTTTTAATTTGTTTTTATTCGATTTGATCATATAAAATTCGAATAATTTAAAAAAACGGTTTAGAATTCACTGGTCTATTCAGGAACAGTTTTATCATGCACGGATCCGATACGTTTCGATTGCTCGGACGGAGTATTCCATCGATTTCGTGGAAATTCCCGTCTATCGAATCTCGTACAAAATTCATTTATCCGTGTAACGATTGGCAAACGATGCGCACACCCGTACGACAAGAGAGCTGAGATAGGAAAGTAATCGAAAAAATTGTGAAACCAGATGAGACACGGATGGGAAATTCTATATATACCTGTAAAAATGGCACACCGGTGTGTTATGAAAGCCCAAATTTCATTGGTAAGCAGACAAAAATAAAAGAAAGGAACAAACGAATGGAATAAAAATCGAAAACACGAAGTCGTCGCGCGAATGCGTATGTGGTAACCGCACCATTTTCGTAAAAGAGGAACGTTTTCAATAGCGAAGATTGCAATCGAACAAACAACTAAAAAAAAAAAAAAAAAAAAAATTCGAAAAAACGAGTGTGAATGGAAAAAAGATTGTCGAAGGAGAAAAAATCGACTGGTGTAACCGCGTAGTGCGCCGTAACATTCGTCGTCGTCGTCGTCGTCGTCGTCGTATTCGTTGTTGGTGTGGCACACGTTCAATAGAGAGAATTCCGGAGCGGCAGCATCACCGCATCGAGAGAACGTTCACAAAAGCTCATCCAATGCGCCTAGAGTTCTTCCACTCGTTTTTCTTTTCATCACTACTTTTTTTTCAGTACCGAACGAACAAAAAAATGCTATCGACCGGTGCGCTCGTTTGTTATTCGATATTAGGTTTCATATGAAAATGTTCAAAAAAAAAAAGACAATTCCTAAGTCCTTAATTCTAGAACTGGCAGTGTAAAATAATAAATTCTTTTTTACTGCTAACAAAAACGAATGAATGAATGTATAATCGAATAAAATACTCACAAGGGCGACATTTGTAGGCAACCTCGATGTACTTTGGTAATCCGGGACACGGATCAGCCTGGAAGGTTTCCGGACTCGTGTTGAATTTGCAGTTTCTCTGATGTTGACATATTGATACGACTATCTGCAACAGCGAATACTAACGGCGAGGATACCATTAGATAAATCCGAAACGAATTTTGGTAGATGAATTATTTAAACAAAAATCTCCAGGCCCAGAAAGAGAGAGAGAGAGAGCGATGGATACATTATAAATGATGATAAATTAAGTCATTCTCTACCTCTTCAACCTGCATTTCGGTAATAGTTTATCAGGGTAGTAAATTGTTCCCGCACAAGACATTTATGATGAAAAAAGCAAATTTTCAAAGCAGCTAACCTCGAATACGAAATTATTTTGGCTATGTATATGCAGAGAGAAGGTAGAAATGACTACATCGGTGAGAGGTGAAGGCACACCCGAAGCGGTGAAAGAGTAAGGTACAACGACGAAAAAAAAAAGGATTGGCTCCGAGAACTAGGGGAAGTTGCGAGAGTGAAGACGCCAGTGGAATATCGTTCGAGTAACTGGGTGTATTTTTCGTTCTTTTCAACCTTGCCAGGTTATATAAAATCACTGTTGGGTCTCGTATAGCGTCTATAAGATGGTATAATATACGATCTTGAAGAAGGTAGGATGTACGTGTATATTCTCGAGTACGTTTATGAAACTTGTACATACATAGTTTTATACACACGCGAGGAACCTAGCGACGTTCTCCATAGCGAAGCTTTTGCAGCCGTGAAATTTCCACTCCCTTTACGAAACGACGTATCCTCATTGAATACCACACGATAAAGTCGTAAAGGCTGACGAGAGAAAGGCGTTAAAAAATGAATCCTTTCGGAACTTTCATACTATACACGACTTGTGCATCACGCGTCTAGGCGAAAATTCTTGAAATGTGACCAAGACATGTGATCCATAAACTGCACTCCAACAGCGAGATAGTAATTTCGGCAAAGATGTTTGCATTTTTATTTCATATTTTTTCCAGCGTACATTTGCATACCTTCGAATCTTTGGATCCTTTCTCGACAAGTTCTTTATACACGTTCTAATTCATACTAAGCAGCGTGAAAAAAATTAATGTCATTGAACTTTAATACCATTTATATGAGTATCAGTTTTAGGTAGACTTAGAGTCAACTTTGGAACGATGCAAAATTTGCCTTGAGGCCGCTCTAATCTGAAAGCTTCTTTGAATAATTCCCCTTCATTAATGACTCGTTCGCCAGTTGCCTGTCATATTTTAATGGCCAGATTTGTTTTATTTTCCTTCTTGTTTCCTCCGCAAGGCTTATAGATTTTTAACTGGAAACGGGAAAAAATTGCTGTGGTAATAAACTCGTTGACGAGCTAGTATGGCAGCTATTAAATCTTGAAGTATTTTATAATATTCTGATGTTATCTGTGGTTGAAGCACTTGGTTTCAATCAAGTATCTTAATTTATTCAATAAATAATCATAAGAGAATGAGTTTTTGATGTGACTTCATTTCGGCTTGCTTATTCTATACAATAATTTGTATGTTTAGTTTTTTTTAACTGTTATGTTATATTATTTTTTCAAATTTTTGTACTCAACCGTTAAAAAATTGATCCGGTTTTTCTTCTTAGAAAACATTTAATAAAGATTACTCTGTTAAAATTATACGAAAAAAAAAACAAATTTATCAAACATTTTTTCAATATTTTTGCGAAAGTTGACAAATGAAAATTTTCCTCGATAATAATTAATGACATATGCCAAGGGACACTGTAGAGATGATGTGCTTTTTATCACACGCGGTGCACGAGGCTACTTTTTCAACGTCATTCATCTTTCTTTATAGACGCAAGTATCATGGATTGAAAGTGAAGCCAAAGTTAGATTGATGGTGGTTAGACTCGGGTGTGCTCATTATACGGTTCTATGTCGATCGTCGTTTGTCGAGATAAATGCTGAGAGATGAAACGATTCAGCGAAATTTAATCATGAATACACGCTGTATATATACAATTAAAACGAATAATGGATTAATTATCCCTGATGAGCATTCATTTTCTTACTCTAAATGAAATTCTTCGTCTAATTATACCATGGCAAATTACAGACAATCGTATATGCGTCAAAGAGGTTTATGTGGCAAAAAAAGAAATGATATCATCTATATTTCCAGAGATCGGTTTTCTCTCTTAATTTTCTTGAAAAGTAAAGTTCACCGTGTCTATAAGCTTGGACCGGGACCATTTGGGGCATCGCTCAAGAGTCATCTAGCGACAGCCTGCCCGATCGTTCATTTCGAGAAACTCGGACGTGGAATCGGTCGTACATTTCTCTTGAATTTCCGTCACGTCATCGCGTCATGGATCGTTAGCGTCGTTCCATCTGATCAATTGAACCAGAACGAAAAGATCCGTTTTTTTTCGATTGAGACGATAAGACTCATCATGGTCAGCATAAATACAAATCTGACTTTTTTTTTTAGTTAATCGATTCCATTATTTAGGGATTCTACTTGTAGAATATTGCCCCTAATGTGTACACGTATGGAATTTCATGTTATAATCAGGCCAGATGCATTTTAGCAATTTAGCAAAATAGCATTTTAATAAAATCGTTTTTATATTCGTAATTATAAATAATGTGATAATAGATGGGAAAAATATTTTTCTCTTCTTACCATACTCGATGAACCAATTAATTTTATAATGTACAGGTAAATTTATATCTTGTACATAGATTCGTTAAGCATATACGCAAAGAAAGACTTCTTGTTCTCGATCGTCAGTGGCACATGAAATATGAAATCGATATTGCGATAAGCGAACTGTAAAAAGAATATCTGATCCGGATAGACTATTCTTGCTTCATTTACCAGCAATATGACCAGTAGTACTTTACGGAGCATCTACGTAGCAATAGCTATATAATCCTCATACATACACATACACACAAATGTATATATCAATTCATACTGCGAATAGAATGTAACGAAAAATCTTCTGGCTAAGACGTCTACATGAACTCTCTGAGAATTGTCAAATAACATCTCAAAAGCATTCGGAACGCCATTTTTTCCGCTTTAGACTTTCATAGATAATTTAATTGATGGTCTATATTCCCGCATCCACCTCGACAAAGAAATCGATGAGACAAAGAAATTTTATCGCATAAAATATTCAATCCACTGCAATATGTCGAAAGTTCTAACGAATTGAAGGCACGAGAGAATGCACGCCAGATAATTTTTGATTGTAAAACGAAGTAGAATGACGAGTCGATGGAGAAGTGAAGTTATTTATTTCAAATCGCGTCTGCTAATTATTATTTAATTAAGAGGTTTTTTAATCCGATGAACCGATGTAATGATCCAGGCAAAGGTTAGTCCATGATTTGTTACTGTCGTCGGGTAACTGAACCGTAACTTGTTCAACATACAGAAGGGTCTATGAAGCTTTGCGATTGCGCGGAAACAAAGAGAGAGATAAATAGCTAGGTAGACTGATAGACAAAGATAGAGAGAGGCAGATAGGATTACTAATATGTAAACCCTTTTCTGCTAACTTCTCTTAGGGCTGAATGGAAGCCCGCATAACAACAACAACTGCTGATACTCTGCTTGTCCGATAGCTAATTGTTAATCTGTTATTCTACCACGCACGCGTCTCTTTATGGATTTTAATAATATAACATCGTCAGTTTCAAGTAGACGATTGTTCGTTCATCAAAAAATGAATTATTGTTGAGCCCCGCAACAATAGTTCGCATTCTTATATGACGGGAAAGCAGACATGCCATAAAAAGAGCCAAAAATAAAAAATCAACAGAGAAATGAGAGAAAAAAATAACAACAGGAAAAAAAGAACGAAAATAATTCTCTCAAATTTAACCATGTGATATCTTTTGCTCGCATCTCTGTCATCTGTGAAGCGCGATATAAAAAAAAAACTTCAAAGCTCGATTTTTCCTGGCAGTTCAACACCTGTCTCGCACATTTTTTAAAGCTTCTCGTTCCGGTATGGTTCAACGATAACGGATAAACGGCCGCAGATCTTAATATACACACGTAAAACGTTTCGCAATCGTTCTCGTTTACACTCCTATAAACCACCATAGTTTTGCGTTTGTAAATCACGCAGTGGACAGTCACTCGAAAAAAAAAAAAAAAAAACTAACGAGCACAAGCAAGATAACCAACTCACTCAAACAAACTATATACTGCTGGCATGAAAAGAAAAAAAATAAAGCTCGTCTATATCTGCAGTGGCCAAATGGCAAACGCAACCGCACGAGTAAAACAAAGAAGAATCGTAAATGATACAAAACGTTTGCAGCTGTGTACCCGGTATTATCCATTGTCTATTTTACTTTTTTGAACAATGTTTTTGATTCCATATTTTGTTAGTATGCAAAAGTCAGAGGAAATTGGTAGAGTAAAGGGTGCATGACGTAGTTAATCGATCTATTGTATATATGAAAAATAATTAAAAAAGGAACGAAAAAAAACTTACCTGAAGCGTTTTTGACAGCAGACAAGTATCGTTAACCTGGGATGCTTGAGTCGGTGCTATAGTACTGCATTTTCCAGCCACAGCCTCGTTGGCCTTGCCATATCGAGCAACGGCTACGGAAATTGTCGTACCAGGAGGACACTTGAGCGACAGAGTTTCCTCGTCGCATGCCGCGCGTTGATAAGTCTTGAGAGTGCCTGACAAAACCTCTAAATATTTAAAACGAATAACAGACGGAAAGAGGATGGGAAACGAAAATTTATTTCGTAGTTGCACAGAAATTACGAGAATTTCATTGATAAATCAATATGGAAATCGTGAATTTTCATTGATGTTGACGTATGTGAAGGGTAGGTTGTGAGGGGCAAAAATGATATGGATGAAGTAATAGGATTAACCAGTGTTCATTAGTTCAAACGTTAATTCGTTCCGATAAGTTTGAAATGAGTTTCGTCGGATAATGAACGGCCGAATGAGAAACCAGGTGTGAGCCAACGCCAACATGTACAATTATCCGAAAAGCAGGGTTGCGGAAAAGCGCGAGGACGCACGTGAGTCCGCACAAACGACATATGGATTTTCGGGAAATAGATCGAACGTAGAACGTTTCGAAGAGCGGCGAATATCGGTATGGTAATACAGTCATTCGTGTAATCAGGCAATTATTTCGTTCGAGCATACCAGCCGGATGTGAAGGGGCAAAAAGGGAATAGGATAGGCAACGAAGTTGGTAGCGAACAGAGAGTATTAATGAGAACCGGACAGCAGATGGAACGAATCACATCAGATATCGATGATTTCAGAATTCATGTACAGATATTTAATATGTATATTTCACATTTATTCATAACATAATTTAACATTCAATAAAATTTGCCGTTGAGTCCAGAGTATGTAAATACACAAGCATGAAATGAATGATGACCATCATAGGGATAAGTCCCAAAGTTAAATATTCACGTTTTACGATTAATGATAAACGCAACAAGCAAGTATCGTGCAGTATAAGATTGTTTAGATAATAAATACCCCAGTCATCATGCATTTTTTTATGTTAACATTACCCATCACCGTCGGTTGTTTGAAGCAATAGCGAAGTGTTCACGGTATGTTTTACGACGTGAGTCCATGGTGATTCCGCAGAGAGACATGAAAAAGAGAATGAATATTGGATTTCGTTAGTTGCGATTCAAAATGTTATTATCGGATGGTTTTTTTATGTGAAAATTCTTTTTATGGATCGTTTCAATTTATAATTTTGATTCGATTGATTCTTTCACTTCATTCGAGTGAATTAGAATCGACAAAATTTTGGATTAAAATAACATATAGCCCTAAAGAATTTGTCAGTTTTTAATGATTATTCAAAATTTACAATTCCAAATTAATTTCATTTTTAGTTAAGCTTCTTTGTGTCTAATTTAAAAAGTTTCTTCCTGGATATGTATTATCTTAGTTCCATCTTTCATCGTTGATCAGTTAAATCGTAAATGCACTAGTCCCTCGAGTCATTATTAAAACTCTTGAACACGTATTACTGGGGAATTTTCATTTTTTTAAATTTTTTCTATTTGATATGTGCGCTTTTGGATGTAGCTCAACCTCGTATTGAGCTCGTTGTAATGGAAAGTGGAGGTCAATTTCCCTCGGAATGATTTAGCACAACATTATGGTAATACGATATTGCAACGTACGGAGAGAGCCTAATGAACCTCATCACTCACGATCACAAGGTTGCATGGAAGAAGATGTCTAGGGTATATACGGAGAGCCATGAACGAGCTGCTCCTTTGAGTCGGTCGACTAACGTATCGGGTCACTTTAATCTTTGCTTCGTCATGATTTTTCATGTATTTTTTTCTTAAATTAGTAATTCTTAGGCAGTTACTTTGAAATTATACTGGCAGATAAATAGATTGCTCTGGCATTAATCAAAGATAAAAAGCACGGGTATATTTTTTTTGTTTTAGAATTTTTTGTGTTTCCGAATATTAAAATCTTCTAGAGAAAAATCTCCAGTGATTCATAATTAGTAGAAATATGTAAATCAATCTCCAGATTTATTTTAGAACGCTTAGCCAAGTTTTTAAAATATTTAAAAAGTATTGAATTATAACCTGAAAAAAATTTACTAAATTCAGTTTTGGTTCAGTTATTTATTTTTTTATAAAAAATGTAATGGAATTTCTAGAATTCTATGAAGTATACATTCATCACCTACACTATGAAAATAAATATAGTGAATGGATATTTTATTAACCTGATGTGTTCTTTACCACGTACCAGATCTTGACTCATTCATACCAATGAACATTGCATTTACATATTTATTCTGGATGGAGAGATATATGTGAAGTGGTGAGTGTCCAGTGGTCTCATACTTGAATTATAATGTAAATTGAGGTATAACTGTGCATATAATCATAGATTATATGGTTTTGGAAACCCTGTTTAAATAATTGTTTAATGTGCATAAAACGAATAATAGTTGTTAACCCATGGGTTTAATACACCTAAATTCATGCTTCCGTGAACCGAATTTATTTTGTAACCCCTCCATGGAGTTAAACAATATTTTCATTCGTTATATTATTGTTATTATTATTCGTTGAATTATATTTATTTTCACTTACAATATAATAATAGTATTGAAATCCAAGGAAGTCCTGGCCATCGTATATTTCGCGCTAATGATCCGATTCGAGTTCGATGAGATGGAGAGAAATAAATACGATTATTTGAGATAGTCGATAACGAGAAACGAGCAAGAGAGCGCGAAATAGAGAGAAACCGTAGCGAGATGAAGAGAGAGCAGACGAACAACGAATGAAAGAGTTTCACGTCGCATTCCAGTGAAGAAGAACCGAAAGCTGGAGGAACTGCGCTTCGGGGACGTATTGAAGTAGAAACGGAATGCGTTTCCGTTATTCCTCTGTCTTCAGAAATTTCATTGGCTTAGTTAATAGGTCAAGCAAGGCGCGATGTAAACGTAGCCGGTAACGAGCAGTTGGATTAAGAAGGCTCCATTGATCTTATACAATGGGCCACAACCCTATAGATACTTTATATATATATATATAGGGAAATATATCCACTATTCTGGACCGTACCATAGCAAGTTCGCTTCGTATCCAGGCATCAGACAATGGTGATCAAAAACATTCCTGGAGAACTTATTTTTATGAGATAGGAATAGAGCAAGAGAGAGAGAGAGAGAGAGAGAGAGAGAGAATGGGTAAGATAGAGAATTCTGCCCTCTCTTCAAAAGAAGAAAATCGAGAAAGATTGCAATTGTACGCAGGTGAAGGAATGAGTAAAGCGCAGTTTGAAGCGGAAATGGTATAGAGCCGATGGACCGATCCCTATTCTACTCTACGTTTCTTTTTCACCAAGTCCCGGACCAGTCTTGGAAAAGAGCACGCGATTCTAGCGGAAGAATTCCTCCTCCTACTCCCTCCAATTCTATTTCGCCAAGTTCTCTTCACCTTGTGCGTGATCGGCATTTATAACGACGTGATTTTCCCGTTTGATCGATAAGTTCTAAGGATCTGTAATAATACGATCTAGGCGTAAAGAACATCCTTCCGTCGACGTTATATTCTTTTCCGACTCAGATGTTTAAGTGAAAAAGAACGGAATATAAGAAGACTTTCTGTGTCTCAAAACACCTGCGACTATTGGGATTGAATCGCACTTGTAATTTAAATAAGTCGTTAGTAATGAAATATAATTCATCGAAAAATAGAAGATTAAATAAGTTCTATTGACTAGGGTAAACAAGGTTGTCGTATAAAATATGACAAGAGCACTAAACGATAATTTATTCCAGAAGGGACCACTGCATATTGAATATATGTATATATCTTAAAAACTTTGAAGATCCGGAGTATTGGCTCTATCCGCTTTACATCAGGTGCCACTCTGCATACCAGGTCTATGAACGTGTGTTAACAGATAATCCCGTGTTTGTCAGAACTGTTGGATCGATTCGACGGTCCGAGCGTAACTCTCACTTGCTCTCGGCCCATCCCTTCAATCCGAGATTATGGTAAGATGGCTCGAACCCGTCGTGATCCTAGGCCTCCAATTCACCCTGGCCGACGGAGTTCGGACCAACTCCGCGCTAGATAAACAATGATGTGACTGGATATGAGAACGGTCCAATAGCTCTCTATGAATTAATGTGATCCCGGATAGAGAAGATATATAGGGGTTTGATCTACCCTTCGAGGCATGTAGTATATATTTAGATTTTTAATCAGCTTGACCCTTCTTTCCAACTTGATAAAGACTTCCATTTTTACTATACACTTTCTCTAGCCTTCTCATGTTCACTTCTTCATCGAAGAATAATCATATTGTCAAGTTTCCACAATATGATGATGCCCAGAATGGCTCTAAGAGTAAGCATTTAGGCTATGAGGACTTTCGGACGAGATTGGATCAATGTCCGTTTCTGGATAGAGCAGAGAGGAACAGCCCCGTAACAGGAAGACATCTGACTCGACCTCCTTGCAAGGTAGAGACTACGGGCGTGCCTTTCAAAGTAAGGAAGAAAGAAAGAGAGAGATGCAAGAGTCGAAGTGAAGATGGAAGCAGGAAGGGAGAGGCTAAATTTATAGAGGGATAAAGATAGAGAGAGAGAGAGAAAGAGAGAGCGATAGTAAAGGCAGCCTGCGCCGTTCCGCTTCCCTACCCTTCTATACATCTCGTGCCAATTCCCTAACCTTCTTTGGTCCCTCGGACAACTGAAATCTGGAGTCGATGCCAAGATTCGGCGCTCCTTTACTTCCTCCCGTATCAACCACGCTCGGAGCTTCGCGCTCTACATTCCCATATAGCACTCACTACCTTCCTTCTTCGTCCCTAGTTCACTCGATCTTCCTGTTTCCGGTTTATACTTGGACCAACCTCCTCTAGTTATACGAATTGCTACGCTCCGAGGAATCGGTGTATCTTCTCGGGGATTCTCATGAATTTTTCTTCGAATATAACATTCAGAACTGTGGGGATAGTGGTTTGAACTCTTCTACATTTTACAGAAGCGTGTACAGAGCTTTACGTGGATAGGCTATACATTGAAAATGCTTCATAGATCGTTCGTAAGCTTTGACTTCAACAATAACAATAAAAAAAAATATAGTCTAGGGAAAAATAGTCACATATTTTTTCAGTACTCTAATAAATTTCGAGGAGGCACATATTTTATAAAACAATTATGAAAACGAAATGATATATTTCATAAAACGATCGTAACGGGTAGTAGCCATAAAAAATATATTATAATGAAATGCAGACACGCATTTGCAGTAAAATTAGTGATGTTCGTACCCGAGCGTATATTGATTCTCCATGTCGAGTTTGATACATATATTTCAGTGTGAAATCCGCTTTTGTTCTATACATAGAATTATTATGAATTCAGCCGTAATTTTTCTCGAGTGAATAATTCATGCGATGAAATTCGATGCTAGCACACGTTCAATGATCCCTTTTGATATAAATAGGCATACCCAAGATGAATAGAACGGGAGAAAATTACCCGGAATGGAAGAAGCATTAAAACTTGAAAAAAATAAAACGGCACATTCATGCCTCTTGGTTACTTTTCTTTGTTCTTGCTTTTGTTCCATAATCTTGTTAAGCGACGAGTGAAGGGTTGTGGGTATCTTGTCTCGTTTAATGGTTGGTGAAATAACTGATGCATGCAATATGATGTATGTACAGCACGTTTCGTGTCTAATCGATGATCTCAACCAATGTGGTTAGTTACTCATCACGCTGTATCAAGCATCGCGCTCGTAGTTCCTTTATGACGAGCATAGTACAATGAAAGCTCTGGCTCACTTCTAGTCAAACTGCGGATATTATATACATGTACTGCGCCCGAGTTTCGCTTTCTCGTCAGTATTGTCGTTTACCGTGTCGTTCACATAGAGATTGTAGGAAACACTTCACGTACATAGTATATCGACAACTATAATTTATGAACACATTTAGGTGAGAATGGATCTTCTCCGAATCGTAAGCCGACAATTGGCGGTTAATGCCAAATTAGTTGCTCAACGATGTGCACGAGAAATGTATTAGTTCCCATTGGATTGTGGATGTATGAATCAGTCTAAGTTCATGAATCTGTCCAATAGTGATATATCAATTATAGCTATATGCTCCTCGCATGGATTACGTGATTTCCATGTTAGCCGTTATCGACTAATTATGCCAGAGTGATATATGGCGATAATACAATATGCACTGTGCTTAAGTAAATTAATAAATACATGTATATGCATATGTGTGTGCATACGCAAATATGTACATATGTATATGTGTATCATCTGATTATGTGATTATCCGGATGTATACTTGAATATTGAAATTCGTATTAGACACTTGTTCGTCTTTCACCATTAGTAAAACATATGTGTCGATAATAAATATTCTTAAGAGGTAAAAATCTATTAAAGAATCATCTATTTTGAGTTATTTCAAATTGCCCACAGCCACTGTTATATCTCTTGATCTTTGATAACCCTGCAAACTGTACACGAATTGAAAGTACACGAGAATCGTGAAGTCGATGGATTTAAAGTCGACACTTTACGTTGTTACCAGACCTGGCCACGAATATCCTGCTACTTCACTTTACCGACCAAAACCCTCCCTCGAATAACGCTATGAATATTGATGTGGTTAAATTAGTTTTCCAACTAATTATGCGTTAAAGCATCTCGTTGCGTGCTAGAAAAGTAAGTAACGTCACGGTATAAGAGGAGAAATGAGAAATGAGGAAAATTGCGGAAGTGGGTACTTAAATGTCCCCTTCTTTTTCACTCGTATCATTTCGACGATATATCTATATATACATACACACATATCCTATTTTATTCGTGTTGCTACGCAGAGACAACCGGGGGTTAGAGATCTCCCAAAGCAGACACGAGAGTATAGAGAGGACGCTTTTAGTATATCCAAGAGAGAGAGTGTGTGAGAGAGAGAGAGAGAGAAGAAACGGGAGATGTGGAGGAGTTTGAGAGAAAAGCGTGGATTGAGCTTGACGCGAGAAACTGAATTATTCATTTCTCTTTACATTCTGGTACTCGGACCCGTGTATATAGTATACCAGACGGTGGTTATGCTTGGGCACTGAGATATTCCATCTGTGAGATGAGACAAAGAATGGCCAAGGTATTGGATGGATATATAGACTCACGTATTCTTTAAAACACGGTTTATGGACGCGCGGCAAACAGAAATAAGAAAAAGAACACGAACCAAAAAGATTTTTTTTTCTTAAATCAATATTTCAGTCAACCATCATAAAATTTGTATTTTATAAAAATAATTGTAGAAATTGTTGCTTTTGTATTTCCTTAATAACCTTCAAATGGTTTCAAGAAAAAATGGAAAGTACTGAAGTAATCCAATTTCATCCTTCTTTATTTTATTCGGATATATCGTTTTGTTTCAATAGCTACTGCATTATTAGCACATTCCATATTCTCTGCGAAGAGAGACGGAAGGGGGAGGGGGGGGGGTGCATATCAAAAGCTATAGGTCGAGAGTTTCTCGGATCGCGAACCAAATTGATGCCCATGCTCTATTCGCAACCGCAGGATATGTTGAATTTTGATTTATTTCCCTCTAGAGAATTAGGATAGCACACAGGGTGAGCCATAGAAAGCGAAGGGGAGTTGAAAAGTCACAATGAGATCGAGATTGGGGCAACATATTATATAAAAATATAAACAACGAAGCACATGGAAAATTGATTGACACTTTTTTACAGCGGCATTTCAGCCCGCAAGAGCAAAATAAAAAAGAGCAAAAATACTATATTGAATAATAGAAATTTCTACAATTTATTAATACCGTATCGAAAATTTACCTAATATTGAAAAATTCATGACGGTCTTACGACCATCGTGAGCTTGAAATAACCGAAGATGTAAAGGCGCACCCTATACCTGTTCTTATTTCCGGCTGTCTCGAGCATATCTCATATCGATGAGACAAATGTTCGTATCTGGTCTCGAATGTATTACAAATCTCGTGCAACGTAGTTGCTTTCATATTATTTTCACGTTCTGTTTGCTTTCGAAGTTTTCCATAATTTGGTTTTTCTTTTCTTTTAAAATAGATTGATAGTTCTGGAGTGAGATATACAGAACGAAGAAAAGGCATTTGGATGTGTATTGTGGTTACCAACAGGATGAAATGGAAAAACCAAAGGTTTATGGAGGGTGGAGAAGACGTGGGAACGATAGGGGGAGCAAAAAGACTACTGATTTTCAACTAAAAAGAATTGAGGGGATAGAAAGATGAAAAAATTGAAAGACGTGAAGACCAAGTCAGGTTACGTGAGGTGTTTCTGTGGATAACATAACCGTGAAAAGGGGGTAGGATCTCTCTTCCTCGCTGTCGCTCCTTATCTGTCATGTGGGCGTATTCTTGGCACATCGTATTCGATATCATATGCTCCAAGATGTGGAACATCTGTCTCGTAAAGCGAAAAAGAAGAGCATCAAAAATGAAAAAAAAATAACATAAAAAAGTTACGAAAAGACTGGTTGATTTAAAGAAAAAAGATTTTTCGCTTTTATCACCTTCCTTGCTCTCACTCAAATGTTCTTTGAAATAATATAAGAAAGACGGGAGAATTTTGACATGAAGAAGAAAACGATTCGATTCGATCAGCATTGAAATAGTCACGTGGAAAAAGTTTGAAAAAGAAGAAAATAAGGATATATAAAATTGAAGCACCAAAGTTACAAGGAGAATTTAGGAATGTTTGGCAAAGAATTTTTCGTCTTAGGAGTGAATGCGTCGAAGAATTTTCGTACGCACGCGGGGGAACGGGAATAAAGCTAATTCAATTTGGCACAGAATCAGATTGGCGCCAATGTCAGAGTCAACTTGGTCGCGAAAGCAACTTGAGACGATATTTATAGAAATTGGCGGAATGTGAGCGTCGAAGAAATTCTATGGGGGACGGGAAGAAAAAAAGGAGGGTGAAACTGTGAGACGAGAAGGGAGAATATTTTCTCTTTTACTTTTGGTAGAGTCGAACGGTCGTTCTATAATAATACTCATAATAATTAGGCTTTCAATATCCGAAGACTAATTAGTCAGTCCATTCATAAAGAAGGTATTTTCTTTTGCTGACTTTTTTGTTTAATATTTTATTTTTCAAACTCATTTTACAACGAAACTCATTCATAATTTGTGTCCCTAAAACCTGGATGAATAGGGTTATTGGAAAAAAAATTTCCTGTTCATAATAAACTCTAACCCATGATCGGAATTGCTCCATATTCTTTTATATCTTCATACGAAAACTGTTTGAAAAGTTACTAAGAAATTTCTATTCATTATCCAAAAAAAAAAAAACAACTAAACCTAAGAATTGAAGTATTGAATACCGTATGCTTCCAAATATAGTTCGTCAATAATAAATAATAAACGCACCCATCAAATAGTAAACGTGTCGTTGACTCGTTCGGTTCTCTATTCACCAAGATTATTATGTTATTGCGAGCTTTTGCACTGCAAAATCAACTACCCCACGAAACCCATGATGTTTGTGCTCAAACCGCATTTAAACTCGAATGCAAACTCAAAGATGCTTCGTACTGCTTACCACAGAAAGGAGGAGTTAGGATTACAGATAATATCCGAAGTGTATGACTCGACGATCGATGTACATGATGAGAAAAATTAAAAACGAAATAAACAGATACACAAAGAGTTACAGCAGTACAATAGTTCACAACAGCCACTTGGATTTTGAATAAATCATATAGATGTATATATGTATCTGCAGTATATGAATGTTAGTTATGATTTTATGATCGTTAAAACTTTATTACTGTTTTGTCAATTCTCCTATCTCCATTAAAACAAGATCAACGTACACTTGAAACTATATACAAATATACGTGTAGTTCATAAGATATATATGGTATAGAAATGTTATATATCTGGCATAGGGAGAAAGAGCGATGGGAAACGGAAACGATCTAGCGAGCGTTATAAATGCGTGATAGTGAATACTGTGCGAGAGGTTTTGGTGCAACGGTTATGAAGAAAACCGATAATTGAGTGGGACATTGAAGAGTCAGTCACGAGGTGCATGCTGAGCTCGGTGAATTGTTGAAGTGGTATATGTATATATAACAACTTGGAAGCGGTGTTGAATTCTGCACGACTCTTTCAAATAGTTTATACGCGCGTATACAACACATATACATCACTTGTCGGGTAGCATTGTGTAAAAACTACTATATCGCAAGACATTCAGCTCTGAATATAAGGGGTGATGGTTGTT
This sequence comes from Mesochorus sp. PSUC_FEM 10030011, assembly GCA_018906735.1. NCBI lineage: Eukaryota > Metazoa > Arthropoda > Insecta > Hymenoptera > Ichneumonidae > Mesochorus > Mesochorus sp. PSUC_FEM 10030011. The sequence continues at coordinate 18,055 of JABMBV010022195.1, forward strand.
CCATAAAATCGAGCATAGTGATACTTTAAAGGTTGCTTCTTTTTAGCCCCGCGTGTGCTCGCGTACCTACGTGATGTTCGTCTTTTCCATTAAAACGAGAGATCGGAGGGAAAAAAAACGAGAACAGGGAGGCTTTCTTCAGCCTTTATGCGGTGCGCATCCAGTATTATATTTAGAATCGATGAAAATGCACTTCGGTTCTGTCGACACAGGATTTTTAATAGTTATAGGTAGAAACTTGTTAGATTCAGCAAAAATTGAACCAAAGTACCTTGAGATGATGGGTATTGGAATGCAATATACACTAGAGTCGATGGCACATTGGATATCACATGCTAAAATTAAGGGGCAACGGATATAAAAAGCGTTCAGTGCCCATGATGAAGGAAATGGCACAAAAAAAGTATTCATCTCTGAAGCAGCCTCTGAGGCAAGTACCATATGAAAGATGTATTACCACCATCGATATATATATATATATATACACTGATGAATGTGTATATATATATACATAATAGGTCAAAACTGGGCCGTCGACGACAAAACCTGAACGCAATATCGTATCCCCGCGGTCTGCTAGCCGAGAGACGCGACCGGTCGACTTTATTGTTTTGCCACAAGACCAATTTCAACCGCCACAGCTGTTATAGCAGAGGAAGCGATTTGCTCTACGAGATATACCAGTGTGAGTGTAGGGATGAAACATGTAGACATGCATCAGCAGTCACCGAAAGAGCCGACAAAAGCGAGGTAAAGCAAAAGCCAACCAGTGAGTCAGAGGCCAAGCTTTGGAAAACTAATCCGACACTCGCGCTATGTAGCGGTCAGTTTGTAGAGCAAACTTACTCCGTATATGTGCCCAAGTGACGATTATATATCTGAACGATATCTCTACTGAACGTGTACTTTGCTCAGGAATTTTGCCGAGCATATGTAGAGTAAGGTTGCGATTGAAATTCGGAAGGGTTTCATCCCTCGTCACTGACCATTGAACCCAATGAAATGGAAAATGGGCTTGGAAGATTTAACATTTCATTACTTTACATCGTGATGTTTCCAACAGTTCCAAATTGTTAAGATTGTACATTGAACATGCACGCATTTAATCTTAATTAAAAGTTATGAAAAAATATTTCACACAGTTATAGAATCAGATGAATGTTTGTGGAATGTGAACAACTGTTTTTAGACACGTTGTAAATTAACGAAAATTAATGAGCATCACAGTTGGGCTTTATTTGCCAAAATAGCCAAGTTAGTGCAATAAAAATATTGACATTGCAGTTACGATACGCAGCATTTGAAATAATGTCACTGACGCTACGGAGTTTCGTGCGTATCTCGTCAGTTTTGAACTCGCAAAAAACAAGAAGATTCACAACGAACTTGGGATAAAGAGAGATCGAGAGACTGAGAGTGGAATAACTACGGTACCACCTGGTCGACCGCGTCTTTGACGTTTTTTTTTCGTCTGTATACTCAGCAGCCACGCCCGGCTTCCCGACTCAGAGTTGTCTTTACTTTTTTTTGTTTTTCTTTTTGATTTTTTTGTCTTTGCTCCCCAGTCTGCCTGACCCTGCTCTTGTACTCATTTTAAACACAAAACTTTCCTCTTCTGCTTCACATGGTCTCTCCCTCCGAGAATTTTTGCTGAGAAACCAAGATGCACAGAAATAGTACCATTGAAAAGTGAAAAACAAACGGGAAACTCATAACAACGAGACGACTGTGTTTCGTTTGTGCACTTATTTCAATCATAATTGTCCTTTACATGCTTATTTTTTTTTATCAAAATAATATGTTGATTAATTATTAATTATAACGATAAAATGTCAATGTTTTAAAATTCTTTTTCTCAAAATTGAAAGCTCAAAAAAATCCAAAGCATCAAGCTCTTAATTTTAAAATGCATGCATAACAGTCAAAGATCTTTTCCCTTGATGTACGAAATTTGCGACTCTCCTTTCAGCCTTTTTGCTTTTATACTGATAAAAGCACGAAAGAAGGAAGACAAATCTGCACGAAAACGAAAAAGAGAAAGTGAGAGACTTATCGTCGGTTTTATCTCTATGCACCAAAGATAGCGTCCCAAACCCACCTTTCAAGCTTTCTATCTCCACGAGGTACGACGACGACGAAGACGACGGAAACTATGATTAATCGAAGATTAGACTACACGCTGGGCTCTAAAGCCTTTTCATGACCGCAGGATAACTCTGCGGATTGTTTTAATCACGACGAACTTTGGACTCGTTTTGCAAGTGCAGCAGAAGAGAAGAAAGATGCGAAAGAAAAATGAAGATGCAGTAGCAACCCAGGCATCCATTTGTTGAAAAGTCTTTTTCAGAAGATTCACTGAACTAGAGAAAATTCAAAGATTCATTTTTGTATGTATACTCGATAATACATATAATGAGAGAGAAAATATCAAAGGAAAATATATAATAAACCTCGCGGAGATGCAAATATACAATTTTGTTAATCCATGAATCCATTCGTTTGCTCTTTTCGTAACGATTCAATGGTAAATGTAAATATTTAACAAGCTTCAGTGAGGCGTCAAAATGTAGGGAGTAAAAAGCACGGGCATTGAAGAGAACATCGATCTTTATATTTTGACCTACAGCAAAAAATGCATGTGGCGTTGAAGGCCTCTTTGATGGCAAGAATAGGTGGGTTGGGAGTGAGTGAGAGAAAGAAAGGACGAGAGAGAGAGAGAAGTTGGTACTCAAAGAGTCAAGGCAGTTCGTGAAATATCACGAGAATTTGAAAGCATCAGAAAGGTGAGAGAGAGAGAGAAAGAGAGTCAGTTGCGTACAGAGGTACGAAGCAAAATGGCAAATAGGGAAGGGAAGCGGGAGCCGACCTCATTTTCTGTTGTCGGTGGTGCAGTATCGGCTTCGGACTTTCCATCTCTTGTTGCTGCTGTTGGGCAAAGGGTCCATGAACGGAAAAGCTGTTGGCAAAATATACGTTGCCACGTGGCTTCTGTACAGGATAAAACGGGCTAGAATGTCGGTGCTGTGGTGAGTGCTCCGTTTTTTTTTTATACTGGCGTGGAAACGAGCTCCACTATGCATTTCTTTCTGCCACCTATACACGATGAACGGTGGGTTTCGCACACGCAGAACCATCGATATACATGCATTCTTTGTGAACTACTTTCTCCTATAACCTGAAATTCACCAACGTGAGGAAAATACATTCCGGCCCACTTTCCAACTACCCGAGACGACGGACGCGCCGAGAGCTTATTCGTCGCTCTCTCTCTCTCTCTCTTTCTCTCTCTTTCTCTCCTTTCCTCTTTCCATTTTTTCCCTCGTTTTTATCACGTGCTGAACCAGGGCTATGTGCGAGGTCATGTTGGTGATGCTGGAACGAAGAAAGGAAGAGAAATTCCAGAAAAAGAGGGAGAGAGAGAGAGGGAAGGAGGAGAATCGAGTATCGAATAACTATCGAGGCTGCACTTACGTGCAGCCTTCGTTCGTGGTTCGCGCTTGCATTAAGAAGATCCACGTGCTGGCACGTCGTGTGTAGCTCTGGGTCGAACTCGCGAATGTTTTGCTCTTTCCCTTTCTCTCTCTTCCTCTTAGCATTTCCATGGAGCTTACATCAGTTTCCTCACTTCCTCTGGTTTCCTCTCTGGTCTTCCCAGGAGCTTTCAAGAGAGCATACCAACCAGCGAGTTTTAGCGGGCACTTGGGGCTATAACGTATAACGCAAAAGCCTCGGTCTCAAGATATATACTGGTACGAAATTGCTCCACCGCCCTCATACTGTACCACCCACCAGAACCCCGATAAGCTGTTCATATATTATATTCCCAGATACTCGCGATGTTGAAACACACCCTCGACTCATTTTATAGAGCATCGTGAAGTGAGAGCGAAACTATTGCCCTTCACATCTCTCTTTCTCGCTTTGCGAATCCTCACACAGAGATTCCCAAGATTCTCTGTTCCCTTTGTGTATATGTATGTATTATATACATAAGCTCTCCAAGACGTTTCTTGTTACGTGTAAGCTTGTCTACACTTGGTGAAATCGCATTAGCCACGTCCCATGAGATGATAATTATTATTATCATTATTAATAATTTTCCCGCCGTGGCTGATGAGCTCGTAGCATGCATGGGAAATGGAAATATAACACTGTGGTGACTTGTGAATTCATCAACGCTTTAACTGTACATGGTTTAAGATTATTGCGACGAATAAATCCCAACGAAATTATTTCTAATTTCATGAATTTAGCCTGCTCATAATAATAGACCATTAATTTTAGTAAATTAATATCGATTATTAAATTAAAAGAAAAAAAAAATTCATCGTGAATATATCGATCACTTTTAAAAGCGCAAATTCTGAAGAGTAAATGTGGAGATTTAATATTAGACGAGAAATGGCAAAACGTCAGCTGTACCGAGATATTCCGGTGTTATATACAGACGGAAAGCGTTCTACTAAAACTGATGTTTCAAGACATCAACTGGTGGAAGCGGCTGCTCCTGTGCCCTATACTTGGACACAGAACCGATCTCTCAGATATATTTCTTCGAGAACAGGGCACACAGGATCTCGTCGTTGGGTTGGTGGAAGGTAAATGAGTATAATATGAACGTTAGACAGTATAGAAATTTCAGAAGAGCAGAGGGTCATGAGTGAGAACGATCGAGAGAGGCTCCGAGCTGCAGAAATGAGTGCGAGCTGTGCCGGAGGAATGAACTCTGAGGGTAGAGAAATCACCGGAGGGAGAATATGTACAGAGAAGAAACTCGCTGTATTAAGATGTCTAATCTGAAGTAATTAATCGTGACGACGGAGGTCGTGCAACTATAGGAAGGGGGGGGGGAGTGAAATGATGAGTACAAGTATGTATAAAGATATACATACATACATGTACAGGATCATTTAGAAATTATATACTCATAGATACTAAACTTCTGTTTTTCAAAATAAATGTTTAGTGGTAGGTGGATTGAAGTTTATATTCAACGGCTCCCGATACTACTACACCAATATTAATTGGTGTAGAAGGGAATGAATATCAAGGCAAGCAAAGACTGACCATTTCCAACGACTAAATTTGTTCGAAGAATTATTTTTTCTTTTAAAGACCTTTTGATTATTTGACTATTCAGTGCCTGCGATATCATTCAGATGCTTAAAATTTCCAGGAAATTTTAGGTAATCCTGTATAGATATGGATGTGTGCGGAAAGGATAGATCGTAAACCATAAAAGGATATTACCTTTACTAGGGCTCTTCAAAAACGGAAATGAAAGATTCAAACTGAAAGGGGTAAAGATATGCAAAAGACGAAAGACACAGTACGACTGCAAGCAATATAAAACACAATCTTCTCTAGCTATAAAAAAAACTAAGGTTATAAAGTGAAGATCTCTGTCTCTCTTTCTCTCGCTTTCTTTGATCTTATCACAATTTCGAGCATAAAATAAAAAATATAGAAATTTTCTCAAATATTGCCATTCAATTTGTCACTTTTTTTTTATCGTAGCATGCTTAGAAGTAACATACAAGTGTCCAATCATTACACAGTTTAATGGTAATTTTTAATAGAATATTTTATCAGTTTTTCGGGAAAAAATATGTAAACAATGGGTCAAACTTTTTTTTCAATTTTTTTAAAAAAATGAATAATAGCTTCATTCACGATGAACTTCTTCGTAGCTCCCTGGATAAGCATATACGTGTCGCAGCGATATTGGTTTTTGCATTAGTTGCACCCGAGCGCTCAAGGAATTATCAGCTCTGTCGTCTGTGGTGCGGCTATTGCACAATTTTTGTTTATCCTTCTGTTTGTTCCAAACATGTTGTGAGAGGCACAGAGTTCTCTTTGAGCTTAAAAGCTGCGTACTGTATTTCACGTTATATATGTATTCCAACCTACGTTTTTCGTCCTCTCACAGTCGGGAACAGGTGGAATATCTCTGCTCGATTGGCCAGTCAAAGAGATAAAGCAGAGAGTAAGAGATTTATCTCTTGATATTCACACATGGCTCCCAAGGTATTTGAGCTGCTCATCGTATGTGTGCAGACTTAGTTGAGTATTCTCATACAAAACACTTTTTATTCCCTTACTTTCGGAAATTATTCCTTTCGTCGTTTTCATGAAAATTACATTCGTTTTATTATTTTCCAAGTATGATTGTGACCTGGTTAGCAAAAAACATTTAATATATTAATAAGTGCACATTTACACTGCTTGTATCCGATAAAATGTGTAATTTCTAATTGTGTAATATACGCGGTTTCAAGAAGGACGTAAAATCGCGTAATTATAAAAAAATATGATTCTTTAAAGAAATAATTATGTATAAGATCAGTATATAAATTGGTTAAAATGGTCGATGATACATTTATGTCGTTTTATAATTATAATTATATAACATATAATATGACTCAAAAAAATTTCGACGTATATAATATTTTATAAAATTGGTTATTAAATTGAGCGCATATTTCAAATAATTTATTACGGTGATACGAGAACGCTTGAAATTAAATGATTTTTTATTGTAATAGCTTCTGCATTCCATAAACGTTCTTTTTTTATTACATTTTTTTTTATCAAATAAGAATATTTCAATTAATTTATATTTAATTAACGTACTGCAAATTATTAATTTATTTTGTGCGCTGGAGGTGATGTTTCGTAATTTTTAATATTTTATGCAGAGTACCGTCACTGAATGGATAAAAAAAAGCCAGCAATTAGTCGAAATATTTGCAATATTTTAACGCACACAGGTATTTTCTTTGTGCCTCCCTTGCAATGGTGAACCAACGTTGGTACGATTACTAGATACAAGAGAGACAGATAGAAAAAAGGGGGATGTACCGTTCCCATATATCCGGCGGCGTCAAACCCCTGGTGAAATCGACTGGCTCGAATTGTCTGCGGAATTCCGCGTCGTGTGGCACATCTCGCTATCATATCGCTCGTTCCCTAGTGGCGACACGCATGCCGATAACGCCATTTGTCATTGGGGTTTTCGCTTCGTTGATTGTATTGATATCACTAAACTGGTGAAATGTCCTTCTGTGTATGAAAAAAATACGCGGGCAAATATGTGTATTGACTGTTAGGTGGCTAAAGGATTTAGCTGACGTTAATTTACGATTTAATTCGCGTATATTATACGCCCTTCATAGGTTAGCTAGTCGATGTTCGTGTATAATAGTTTTTCGCGAACATGTGAGGAAACATCCATTCAAAACACGTGAAACTGTGTAATGAGCGATCAACATGTTCTTCTCTTCATGTACCATCATGCTAGAAACGCGTACCCATTTATGTACACGCATGATAATTAGTTTTCCAACCTTCCCATTGTTGAATTGAAAAGGCAATAGCAAGATTTGCTGATAGTTAATTTGTTCAAATTATTTTAAAAAATTCGATGTTTAATCGCTCGGTAAATGTGACCAACATTTCCGTCAGATTTTTTAAATCATTTTCTGCGTAATGATATAAATTTGAACACTTTCGTGCTCTAGTTTAAAATATGTTTTATTTAGTCCATTTTCATAAAATTATATGCATACATTTATTTTTAATTTTTATATTTATTTTTCACTGAGCTCCCTTTTTATTTTTTAAATTAATAGATCGCGAGAAATATGAGTCACGACGAAATAAATGTTATGCTTAAAACAATGCAGAAATTTTTTCTCATGAAAATCCCATTTATTTTACTCTAAAATTAATGATGTTGTTCCCGAATGCATACAAAATAGTGCGAAAAAAAACTTTTTTTTTTTTTTTTGATTATAAAATGTGTTCTGTATCGCCCTGTATATTATATAGACAATTGTGCAGGTCTCACATGTGACAGTGGTGAAGAAACAATCAAAGTTTTCCGATCTCTCGTCGTCTATTTCTGCGGAAAATCGTAGTGAACTTATATTCGTTTTTGTGAAAACAAACAGTATATTTTTTTGATTTTCACTGTACTATACTGATGTTATATATATATGCGTTTTTTTTTCACGAGAGGGAAAACGAGGTTGAAAAATTGAGGCGTGAAAATTCAATTTTGTTATTATGTACTACAAAAGTTCAACATGAATTTGTAAGTCTTCACATGTCATATGAAATTCCATTTGAATTGTTACTCTGACAAAATAAAAATGTATATAATGAAAAAACGATGAGAAATGTTATGACGATATAATGAATAAAAGTAGAGAATAAATGCTCGGAAGAAGATAATTATTTTTAACGGCATTAATAAACCGAAATTTCGAATAATTATTCATAATGATATTCCGTCAGAGATTTTATTCTAATGGCGCTCTCATTTTACATCACTGCGGATGCAAGTAAATTGGAGAAAAAAATTTAATGAGATGATAATTACCCAATGGATCGACTCTTTGAATATTCTGCCCTTCACATCTCGTGATTGGATGACTCGTCAACACTATGGACACTGCTGCGATCAATGATTTTAAAAGTTCTTTCATATCTGGGCTATTATTCGTCCGTTTTTTAGAGTTCCACTTTTATTAATTTTTTCCTGCTATTCGTTATCTATTTGTATTTTAGTTGAAAACATATATCGGTTAGGTTTTGCGTTCGCGACCGAGTATTAAATCCGATATCCGAAAAGCAATAAATTTTTGTAATCAATTTGTCGAATATTTTTTGAAAATCTTGTGATAACACTCTGGAAATTCTGTGACTCTGAATATTGTTCATTTCGGGTTTACATTTTTTTTTCAGGTTGGTTCTACTTATTGAAAAGATTTATTGAATTCTGTAATATAAAATGCATTTTTTTTTTGCTTTTGCATTTGGCTTTTTATGGCATTGATTAATGTCGAACGTATTCAATATCAGTCTATTTAAATTCTCCAATATTCGATACGTTATTAAACATGTATTACAAATTTCATGCTGCACAAATATCCTGGCATATTAATATTGATAGAGACGAAAGAGGATAATTCCAATGGTTGTTTACAACATGCCCATGTTTACAAGAGCAGTTGTTTATTTAGTTATTGGAATCAATACTTTTTCATTTAATTATCATCCATGAGGAAAAATTGAATTAAAATGAATATTAATAACAATTAATATCAACAACGAAAATAAAGACTTCGGCGTACCACATAGTTGGATTGTGCATTTTTTCTCTTTTGCCGAGAGAAAAGCAATCGTGAGAGTAGGACAAAAGAATTATTTGAGGACTGCGGCGGCATCCACAAAAAAACATGTGACATTTAAAAAAAATTCCATATGAAATAATTACAAACAAGTACTGATATAAATATGTATACCGCAGGATAAATATTGTTATGTAGGTTATTTTAAAAGTAATCGTTCCTACTGAAAAGGAAAACTAACAAAAACCGAAACTAAAAAGGATCAGCAAGTCGCAATTCCATATATTTGATTGTATCTCTAGTACGCCTGGAATAATATATAAAAATGAAAAGGTCCATCAAAAGCTAAAGCCATGTGTCAATATATAAGTGATGAATAAGCATGAAAGAAGCTCCGGCATGGAGCGACAAACCGATGGGACTTGGCCTGGAAAAACAATCTTTCTGGTCGCAAGCGTTCAGAGAAGAGCGGTTGAGGTATCGAAGTAGAAACACTCAATGCTGATACACTCCGTGAAATAACAAGAGAGTTTCTCGCCAGTATACACCAGAAGTTTGTACGGGATCGAGCATAAACATTTGTTTCTCTCTCTGATTCCAACTTGGGGTCGCTTGGGCACTTCTAGGGTGGCTTGACTCATATAAGCAGCTCTTGCCGCTTAACCCGATCCATCGTCGATTCTAGTACAACGCATATCAGCAAAGAAAAAGAATAAAGAGAAAAAATTTGAGAAAAAATTCGATCGAGAAGAATAACGATTCCCCGCGAGCAATGACTTCGGTTCTTCAGATCGTAAATTTTTTCTCGCGCAAAGTAGCATACAAGAGAAATATTAAAAAAATGGCATAATTCTTTTTTTACTTTATCTCGTAAAAAAAAGTACAAACCACGATGAAAAAAATGTTTCAACATCAATAAAGTTTTTGTTCAGAAAATGTATATGCTGGAAGTTGAAAGAGTCGAAAGCAGGCGCAAAGTTTCAACACTTCTTTATTCCTGTATATAGCGAAACCATGCAATTTTTAATATAAGCAGTTTCTTCCTTTTCTTTGTGGTTGGTGGATCAGGATAGAGAAGCTTTTAAGGTTTTTTTTTTCTTTTCGATAAAAAGCGAAGTCAAAAACTTTACATCGAAAACGAATATCATAATAAAATCTTGTAGTAGTGTGGCCGTGTAAAGTGTACCACTGGAGAAAAGTCAGTTGCTAGGATTTCCACATCTCACATGTATTGGCATTTGCATGATTCATGCATGTGAGGCTTTTTTGAATTCGCATTCACGTTGGCGGGTTTACGAGTCGGTTAAAAGTGCACCAAACAGCTCAAGCGTTTTTTTTTTTTTACAAATCCCCATTTTTGTTTCGATCCTTTTTTTACGTGAGTCTATACCACACGTAGCACCCGAATATAAAAGCATAAAAGGTGAAAAGGGTACCATTGAAATATCATCTAAAATGTATTACGGGGCTGCGCAATATATCTAGTGTCAACGAAAAAGCGGTTTAACAACCGAGACAACTACAGAACCGTTTTATTGTTCTTGAACGATTCAATCTTTAAAGAAAAAAAAAAAAAAGAAATGAGAGAAAAGCCAACGAACTTTTGCTGCGACTTTCTATACAAACTCAACGAGAGTATTTCTGACGTACTCGTGACTACTCTCACCCTTGCATATACTAGAAAACGAGAGATCCTCTTGAAGCTGTATATTCATACATGGAGTTTTATGTATAATACAGCCCTTTTCCTCTGGCTCTTGTAACACACACACACACACACATATACACACATATAAAGATCCCTTCTAACAACCACAAGGCCCGAAGACCTTCTGAAAGAGCCAAGTTGCTAGCTACTTTTATGAACGTTCTTGCACATAGCCTTTCATAGCGATATTCTTCTGCTGCTACCGGTGCTGCAGCTCAAGCGATGGTATTACATCCAGAGGATCAAGTTCGCATAGCTAATCCGCGGGCAAGATTCCAGCATCCATGTTTGCGCCAAACAACCCACCCCTTTTCCTCTCTTACTCTCTTTCTCTGCCATGGCGACGTTTTGAATAAATCCCTCCCCCCTTTCCCTGGGCTCATTAGATGCTACACCGTTTTCACCAGCTCCCTTTTCATTCTTAACACGCTTCATACTCTTAAACGAATAAACGAAGTATTGTGTGCAGAAGCTGCAAAGATGCATTGCTGTACAGGACCTATAAGAATTGGCATGTGAAGACGAAGATGAATGAACCAAAGTTGAAAATCAGACTAAGGAAAACTTTTTATCCAGATAATTCTACTGGTTTGGAAAAAAAGATCTTTTTCCTGTAGTCTGCCCTCATAAATAACGAAATATAAGCATAAATAAGAATTATTAGAGATATGCAAAAAATTGAGCCATTTGAGGTTAAAGAATCCGCAGTAAAAGAAAATCTTTGTGCAATATATACGAGCTAGAGTTACAGGCAGTGTGCCAGATATGTGTCTCGATTCCCTTCTATTCTGGTCCCCGAATAGGGGATTTACGCTGGAGTTAGTAGATGATTTTGAAGTTGATCCTTTATGTAGGTGCGAGGCTACAAACGCGAATAGACGCACATTCTCTGCTCTGAAATATACAGTCTCTCTCTCTCTCTCTATCTTTCTCTTGCTCTCTCCATCGCTATCGAATCACAGAAGCCTCCGAAATCGTGGTTACGATGGTACAAAGCCGACTGGATGATTTTAGTTGGCACACACACCTGCAGTTTGAGAGGTAAAGCTCCAGAGAAGCTTAAAGTGACCAACGAATATCGATACACACTAGAGCTATATATGTCGTAACCATGGGATGATCTGGTTTCGATATACTTTAGCAATGGTATTCACGAGGATCGTTTTCCATCGAACATTTTTTTAAATGCTCATAAAATTCAATGATAAGTATAGGCACACTGTTCAAATAGTTGCAAGAGGATGAAAATATTATTTTCAACCATTTCTTTTCTATAGTGGCAATATTTATAAGCAAATATGAATTTTAATAAGTTTTAATAATCAATTATCCGCATAAAAAAGTGAAAACAATACCAATAAAAAATGAATAACAAATAAAATATAAAAAGATTTTAAACCAGTAAAATTAAAAGGGCAATGAATGAATGAAAAATTATTCAAATACATTCATTTTTCGAAAGGAAGACAAACTATTTTTTGATGGATACGAATTTTTCCCAGAATAGAAACTTCGGGTTTTTTATTTGTTTTCTTTTAAATTTTGTCAAGTTATATATTCAAGCTTACAAGAATGATCGATTTGACAAATTTTTTCCCACATTTACAATGATATAAGTATACAATTTTTATAGTATTGAATTCAACCAAGAGTTGTGATCAATCGATATACAGACAGTGTAGAATTTAAAGTTGAAATGGAGTAAATTAAATGTAGAAGGTCTATTTGTTTTGTTTTTTTTTCAGGATAACCTCAAAAAAAACCAATGGTAAGGTATGAGTGATTGAAGTTTCATAAAAGTGAAAAAAAATTTCTCGAAAATGCAAGTGCGGTGGTAGATGTTTCAGTGAAAAACTATTTATCTCGGCGTTGAAAAATAGATACATCGTTGATGAAAAATAAACCAAGAGGTATCGTTTTTCACATCTATGATAACTTCGGGTTTTTTAATATTTTTATACATTTTTTTAAAGAAAATAATGTTATTAAATAAAAATCGGGTACGATAATATTTGTGAAATTGAGATTTAAAATGTTTCATTATGTAAATTCAATTATAAATTTATCGAAACAAATTTGTGGAGCATCCTTTTCACTATTTGTTCGATTCAATATGCATATGTTTGTGAATTCTATTTATTGTAGGATATATATAATCCAATGAGACGCGTTCACTGACGATTCAGAGCAGCACAATATAATAATGTGCAAATATACGTATGTATATACATATTTCTGTATAAACATGACTCGATGAGATTGGGGAGTTTGCCCGGAGGACGGGGCGAAACGTAATTTAAATTCGATTTAGAGATTCGATTTAGATTCGAAGGATGAGTAGTAAGAATTTTTTATCTTCTTTTTTTCACTGGACAATGCTCACGAAGAAGCTAAACGTAGATTTACGTGGCAAAATATACATTTTTTTTTCTTCACTTTTGCCTAATTTACTTTTTTTTTTATCGATACCTTTTTTCAATGAATTTACGTGAAAAACTTTTAATTGAAAGGGTAGTTTCGTGTTATATTTTATCGAATAATATTATTCTTATTTTTTTGCCAACTCATGAATTTCTTTATTTGTGAGAGTGAGCTTTTCGGGTTTTGACACCGAGATCCGCGAGTTTTGGGCGAGCGCGCGCGGATGAAGCCCCGCTCGCCACCGTGGAACTGCCGTGCGCGGAAACCGCGAGTGATCTCTTACGGCGAGAATTTTTAATCTGTTCCGAAGACCTGGAGGGAAATCACAGCTGCTCTCTACTCGCGAACAGGCTTCGCCATACTCAAAATTATATTTAGCACTGGCGACAAGAGCTAATATTAGATAGCATTGTCAGTTCTCGCTCAGTGACGCGCTGCTCTCTTCGTAATAATATCAGAGAAGAGGGAGAAAGCAAGAGAAGGTGGGAGGATGTTGAGCGTCAGGGTGGAATGGCCTCGAAACGGAATTCAAACGTAAACCACTGGTGAAATATAGATAGGAAAAAATGTATTTTCATAAATATCAATTTTATTTTATAGTCATGCACCTCAGGCTTAATAACTTACGGAATATACAGAATACATTAAGCTTGTAGTGGTCGTATCTCTTTAATCTTCTATGTTTTTATAGAATGTTCAGTCATCTGAAAATATTAAATAGCTAAAAATACTGCACAACGATGCTTCCAGCGCGTAGGAAAAAGTAAAGAGAAAGCAAAAGAGTAAAGTTATACAAACTTCATGCGTATGATTACAGCCGCGTTATATAGGCAAATGATATTTAATTATGTTTCCTTTTTACCCTCTTAATTTATATACCTTTTTTCATTTCATCTTTTTTCCTCTCCATAGGGCCCTTACTCCGTTTAGAAAAAAAAAATATCTCACCGAAGTGCAATAACGTGCGCTCAAAATTTGAAAATTTTTTCGTTTACGAAATACACCCGAGAGTTATCTGTACGAAAAATTCCGCGGGAAACGAAAACGCGACAACGATAAGGCGGGCAAAAGGTCGGACTACGTGCGGTAGATTTAAAAACAGTATAGGGGTTATCGCTCGAGAGTAGAAGAATGTTTATATATACAGTCATGTGTACGAGAAACTGTGTGACACACGCTACCTCCGCTAGTTTATAGAGGAAATTTGTCCTTCCGTTTTCGTTTACGTGGGCGGAAAGAGAGCGGAAAAGGGGAATGAGAGGACTTCGGGGATAAAATCATAGAGGGTATAGAGAAGTATCGCGAGGAGTACCGTGAGGTAAAAAGGACGAAGAGTAGGGGCGAGACACGAAGGAGAATTACGGCAAGAGAATTTCTCGGGGCACTTTCCAAGCAAATATATATATTTATCGACGAACGAAGAAGCCCGTTGCAATACTCTATCCATTTATACGTATACCTGTATATGAGGGAAAGGTATCGTAGTTTTCATTTCCCAGGGCAAATTTGTAAAATTGAATGAACCGGATCGGACAAATTACAGCAACATATTTTCGTTCTTTTCTTGTTTATTCGTTCATGTTCATTCCACGTTTTTTTTCAGCAAATATCTCATTTAAAATGAAAAAAAAGTATATATACACATAAATGATAACCAAGTACATTTTTTACAATGGTTTTATTCAATGTAACATAATTTAATGTTAAATATATTTTGCATCATTCGTTTTTTTCACAGATTATATTCTTACTATTTTATGTTTTTTTAGCTCAATAATTCTAGATTTCTTTGCTCGATAAGTCATCATCCAATTATATTTGATATAACAGAAGAAGATATACATATGATAACATCACGATAATACATCGAACGAAGTATTAAATCCAAACAAAGCTTTAGTGCAACATCTATCAATTTTGTATGTGCTACATTTCAGTAAACGAGCTCTTGATTTGATCGATACTCATATGCCCATGTAACAATTGATCAGCCTGTAATTAATGAATATCGCACAGTATGGCCATTAGTCTAACAATCCGTTAATTGTATTTTGCGCCTCATTATAGGAGATTAATTTCATCTGACTGCCATTTCGTACTGGTGTTGCTACAAGTTTTTAACGTAAGAAAGAACTTTTCGTTAGAATATTGACGTCGCGTTAGCCTTAACCCCGATACCTGCTAGAATCATTTTTGTTTCTTCTTATGTTGGTTTAAATTTTCGTTTAATTAAAAAAATGGAAGAAAATGAATTTATAAATAACTAAGATTTTTTATCGGAAGTGACGAAAAAAATAATATATTTTAATTTTTTCGTTTCAGTGGCAAATAATAAAACGAATAAAAAACTAACATTTTATATGAGTCAATTGAATATCTTAATTAAACCTTAAATTATAATAAATCGAACACGATCAAACTAAAAAAATTGAAGTTCGTTAGTTACCAAACACCCTCTCTGTCATTATTGTAATTCGCCAAACTGAAACTCTTTTGTGGTAGAGTCAATATATCCTAGAGCTATTGTCATATCTATTCATTTTGTACCAGAAAATTCACGCTCAAACGATGCGTTGACAGGCTTATCTATATCCAGCATAGATGAGTCCACCCTCCCTCCCTCCCTCCCTTTGATCTCCTCACTGGCTCGTTTTTTCTCTCTCACTCTTCTGGCACTTGAACTTTTGAGAATGAATAAAGTCAATTTGATTGGGCATCCATTTCGTATTTCATACAACGAGCATGAACCGAAATGGGACAGAGTTTGCTGGTTCTCTGTATGCTTCTGACACTCAATGACCTGAGGATTACATGGGCGAGTGCACTCTCGAAGAGCCTCCTGATGAACGAGCACAAAGTTGAAGCGGAGGTCGTATTGAATAATACGTGCAATACAAGGATACGAATGTAAAATTTAAATCCCAAGGGTTTAATAAAATTAATCCTCTTTTCGCAGGGAAATTATATTATAAAAGTAAAGTAAAAAAGTTTATAATTCAAGTGATTTCCACGAAACTTAAGAGAAGTTGTGTGAGATTTGGTTCAGTGAAACGAGAAAAAAACGTAAAACCTTCATGGTAATATTTTTTGAAACATTCAATAGAAAACATCATGGAACATACAACTGGAATTGGTAGTTCAAATTTTGACATACACTACTCATTTCTTTTATGTGTTTATTGAACTGCAATCCTAGTGGTTGGATACTATCTCAAATAGGAAATGTTCTCAGTAAGAGATTAGGTTATAAGAAAAATGATGGAAGTAAGGTGGTTGATGTGCTTGTAAAAAGCCCAAAAGGGTTGTTCAAGTAAAACTCCAAATTATTATTACATGGAATAAATTTGTATAGATCGATCTCGGCAATATCTCATATCGAAAACATGTACCACGACCAAAATAGCACGGGCTAAAATAGCAGAAACCACAATAGCGACTGATACATTATAATGTAGCGATGCATTCTAGATATGTACATGATAGCATCAAAGCTTGTATTGTATATCCAAACTTGAATTAAAATTGAATTTTGACCTCATTAGAATAGGATCATGAAGTATATACTATACAGTTGTAAATGAAAAACGTCGAGAGTCTTCAGCATGGAGTATCATTAATCATTATGTATGCATACATATGGAACATTTCAAACCAAATCAGTTTTTAACTCTAGAATTACAAAAATGTACGATTTTTCAAATATTCGTTGATCGGATGTGTATATTTTTTTTTAACTATCCATATGTCAGCTCAATTGAATTTTTGCACAAAAAACTATTTTTTAATTATGAAAAGGTTTTTCATAAAAAATAATTATTATATTCGTTTACTTGTTTATCAGTTTATAAAATATTCGACACGGATTGCGAAACGTTCCTTTCATTTTCACCACCAAAAGCTAGAGAAGCGAGAATTTCACCGTTGGCTAAGATTGAACATCTCCTGAGATCTCATGTTTATAGAAGCACTTGTGCAAATATCATATCTATATATATATGTATATACATAATATCAAAAGCAACAATGGGGTGAGATTGAGGAAAACCCGGTAGCCATCAATAAACCCGAGATCGCCTGCAGGGGCTTCAAATTGGTCGAGATGGTCGATTGTAATTAGTTGATGGACAGGGAGTGGTCACAAAGGGTCGTCTCTCGCGTGCAGGCATCTGTTCGAAGCTAACGTCCAGAGTGGCACGGAGTCTAACGCTTGGCTTCAGTTCTCTGTATAGTTTAGTGTAGACATGAAGATAGTAAGGTGCTGAGTTAGACAGGTAGTGATTCGAAAGAGGGCGAGGCTATTCAGTGTGTTCACCCGTACAACAATTCCATAATTCCCTTAACATGTGGTTTGCCTTCAATCTTCAGTGTGTTTACGTGTTGACTAACTAACCTCTCCTTCTTAAATGTATTCACCGATATGTAAAATCGAAATAGCGTATCTTGTACAGTTGTGATAGTTAAATGCGATAAAAAAAAAGTTCTATGGTTTTTAAGAACCAGTATACATAGATTGTAGAACATATGTATAACTTGACATCGAGATACTGTAGAGTCCTTTGATATATATTCGAATACATGTTTAGCTGTCTGATCATGGATAACATAAAGGGTGGATAAGGGTGTGCTAAGCCGCTGAAAGTGGCAAAGGGATGAACGCTCTGTGGTTGACCGCTTGCATGATACAATCGGATTTACTGTCTAGCCTCTTTGGTATAACATTAAAAGAACGGCACGCGATAGACGAAACGATAGCATGAAAGCTTATACGATCAATGTACATCTTCTTGAAATTCTCATCATCATCATCTATCACAAGTAGAAAATTTGTATTTTTCTCACATTAATCAAAAGTGTCTTGTTAATAAGATATTGTTCACATTAATTATTGTGTAAATAATGGATACAATATTCTTCAAGAAGATTACAGCTCATATTCCTCAAGTTTGTATAAAGAATAAGGTGATAGCAATGTGGTTGATGCGAATGCCAGAGAGTACGACTCGCCACTTTCCTAGTGCACGCAGCATCGAGGTATCTCTATCTCCTTTGCTCTCGAGTTTCAGAAACCAGGTTCACATGTATATATATGTATATGTACATACATATATGTACATTCCTCAACTATATTCTAGAATTTCTCCGACACAAGTATTTCGCGCGATTGCAGAGCTCAGGCGAGTGAATTGTTGCAAGGCGCGAAATCGTGCCAGTGAACGGAAGAAGCAGATTACATGAAAACGAATAGCTCGGGGCCGCGGGAATATTTCAATTTTGGTTTGAAAGCGTATGCAGGAAAAATATATATAGATAGGAAAGATATCTACGTCGACGTGCCAGAGGAGGGCATAAAATTGTTGGTAGAATCGAAATCAGTCGAGCTAGCAAGAGATTTCTGTTAGAGGAAAACGGAAGCGAAAACTGACGTGTCCAGCTATCATCGTCGGTGATGCTTCGCACAACCGTTCTACATCAAATATCTGTTCAATGACGTTTCTCCGATTTCAAAATATCAAGGCGTGTCATGTTTCTACAAATAAAATAATAATATCATAGTCAAAATGATTGAATAAAAATAAATATACGAATTTTTCTTCTAATTCAATAGAAATTATTGAAGTACTTCTTGAACAGTACAGAATACATTGATGTAAATATTTTCTAAAGAAAATTACGATTTCTAATGAAGAATACGTTGTCTCTGAGGTTCAGTGCTGATTATGCTCTTGTTTAGTCGTAGTGGTCCTGTCATTCGCTCATGTTGTTTCACTTCTACACGTTCAAAGTCTGAGAGAAGATTACAACGTAGTCACACAAGGGTAACGTGTATGCTTGGAGAACAGAGAGTGTGCGGTATAGACACCCTCAAAAGGTTTCACAAATCTTGGATAATGCAGCAGGCTTGTCTCGAGCAAAGGCTACTTTGCTGCCCTCTGGTGTGCATATTTAGTTCCCTTCGCTCACACCCTTTGGTCACAAGTACACATACTTCAACGTGACGAAAATTCATGTGCACAACGTTCTTCGATCACCCCCTCTGTACACCACTTTTTCTTTTTTTTTTTAATCATAATCCTTTGACAAAGCGTCGTCATGCCTTTGTTGACGGCGGGTTTACAGGGAGCTCAAAATAATACGAGAGTTCCTTTGCGAGTCATCAGCATAAAGCTGTCAAGTGGTGTTCACTGTTTTTGGATAGACTGTTCGTTATACTCGACACATTTAACGTAGACATATCGTGTAACCTATTGATCTCTGTATAGATTCAAGGAATCGAATTTCATTGACATTATTCCAGAAAAATCAAAGTGACAGCAGTATTGTCCAGGAACCCACTATCATTCCAAATAGGATGTGGATAACTTTTTACAACCACATTCTGGTTGGGAATTATCTATCACGATCTACGCATTATTTTCGACCCCTTTGGGGAAACCATTTCATAGAACTTAACTCCTAATTCTAATTCAATGGCATGTTCCCTTTGATGCCGATAAGCATCTTTGACTTGGTATCCACAGGGCGTATATTTATTCTTTCCCGATAATACGTGACGCCACGTTCACTTGATTGTCTAAAACTACTAGGAAAGTCAAAACACGGTTATTCGTTATCGATGGTAAAGAGGTCTGTTCTCGTTGTCGTGCGTATACAATTACAGAAATACGATGGTTTTCAAGGATCGATTGAACTATGTTCGTTACCCCCTACCCCCTTGTCGACCGGTCATTAACAACCCACGGACGAGAGTATACACAACACTGACGAGTGGATCGTGGAAGAGAGGTTGAAGGGGGAAAGGGGATAATGGATCTTTTGTGAATCCCAAATTAGTTGATAGGCAGCGAACAGTGTGGCCGAAGTAATGCCCCGGATTATGCGGTCGGCACAATGGCCCTCGAAAACGGTCGCCCGCAGTGGCGCACTCGATAAATCACACTGATACCTCATCCGGGGAACCTCCAATCTGGCCTGCCTCAGTACACCCTCAACATTCACCCCTTGTTAGCTCGAGGCGTTCACCGCATGACTACGTCGGGAGCTTTCTCAACAAACCACTAGGGCCATCAAAACAACATCGGAATCGGACAATCCATGGAATTTGCGAATTTCATTGCTCTGTGATGCAAATATTTCGCGATAACAAATAAGTTCAATTAATTATCGAGATTTCGTGCACTTTACCGATTGATCAGTTGATTATTATCATGAAATTGGAAGGTCAACTCATGGCGTTAACGTAGATAAAACGAAAATATAGAATTCAATTTAACTTTAACTGAAATGTGGTGCAACGTTTAACTGAATTATTAATTTCAGCTTCATAATTCAATTTACATAGGAATCATAATGAAACGTGAAACAGGAGAGTTAATGTCATATAAATACTGTGCTGAATTTAATTTCATATGAGGAATACGGCTACAGTCCTGTGGAAGTCGGACAATTAGCGAGGTTGGCAGTTTTACTCGCTGCCTCTCTATTTTTCGTCCTTTTTACACGCTCAATGGGATGAACGTTTAGCAGAATAGTAGCCGCCGAAGAAGGGTAGAAATAGGATGAAGGGGAACAGTGCGAGGGCACTCGTTGAAGCGTTGAACGCCTCTCTCCAACATACGTATAATACATAACCATTTTAAAGGGTGTCATGAATACATTCTCTCTATACACCCTGGCGCAACCCTTCTTTTATTCACTCTCTTCAATAACCCTTCCTCTCTCTCTTTCTATTTTTGTAACCTTTTTATTTTTCATAAAAACGTCAGTTCACGAAATTTTCAAACTAGTCGAAACTACTTTCCGCAGAAAATGTGATCCAAATAAATGGTATCCCGTGAAAAAGATGTAATCAAGCGAAGGTAATAGGTCTTTTTTCAGACACTAAGTAAATTATTTTTTATATCTTCCAGTCCATTGTATAATTATTGTAGCCTTTCAGAAAAATGGTTCCTAACAAGTTTTTACTTTTCAAACGCAGGAAATATTATTTTTATGTTAGCTTTTATAGCTGCACAATTTTAATTACAGTTGAAATAACTTATATTTACATCTAAATATATAAAAGTGAATGTTTGTATGTATGTTCTGAATGAACTCCTAAACTATTCATCTGATCGGGATGAAATTTTTGTGGGTTGGTGTATTAATCGAAAGGAAGGTTTACAAAAAAAAATTAAGGTAATGCGAAATTTTTTTTATTTTTATAAAAAATATTAAGATAGTGCACATTTTTGTTCGAGTTCATTGGAATTTATTTGAGCTTTATATCATTTTATATAAATTTTAGAATTATTTCAGAAGAGATTTTCTTAAATTGAACTTTTGAAGAGGTAACAGAGGGAGTCAAAGTTTATATTGAAAATAATTGTTTTGCATTATTTGCACAGTTTGTTTATGTACACATGAAAAATAAACGTAATAACATATGAATTCGATTGAAAAAAAAAAGAATTGTGTAAGACTTATAATTTACGTGGGTGAAGCTCTGGACGAAAAGCCAGTTGTGTATAAAATACACACGTTATGTGCATGAAAATAGTTTAAAACGTTAGTATAGAAATCGTGCCGTGATTTATATTACGGAAACAAAAAAAAATCACGAGGAGATTATCTCCAGCACACTTTTCCATCAGAGCATTGACGGTGTGTTAGACGTCGCTTGGGGATGCAGCAAGGACCTCAAGAGCTGCGAACATTTCAACTAAGCACGATGTATAGATATAGTATGTAGCGTAGTATATTATGATATATACACTATATATACCAAAGAGCTTTTCGTATAAGTGGAAATGGTGCAGTGAGTACAACAGCGTGAAAGAGAGGGCTACGCGCAGGATGCAGTGTGGTACTGTTGGGTGCAAGGGGACGTTGCGCGAGACTGAATTTTAAATTCAGCAGGAACGAGAAAGCGAGTAGGTAAGTGGGTACCTACTAGGTCGTCGACATATCCGATATTCGCATCCGCATACGTAACACCCACCATCGTGAAAATCTTCTATATATCTTTCTTTCCCGCTTTGCAAAGCTACCTTCGCGGTCTCGACATTGCCTTTTCATTCTTTCATCCCCCTACTTTCCTTTCTCTCTCTCTCTCTCTCTCCCTCTCTCTCTCTCTCTCTTTGTCTACTTGGGCTTTTTCGTAGTTCTAAGTTCTGTTCATCTTATCCAACCGGCTCACTGAGTACTTTTCTCTGCGTTGAGGAAATGAAAACTTGCCAGTCCTTTTCTACCCTTAAAATCGTCCTCCTTCTTTTTTACACGATTTTTTTTCAACTCCCCTCGGGTCGTTTTGCGTGGTGACTCACTTCCGCGTGCTACAACCGACTACCCGAAGGACTTTTTTTTCTTTTTCTCTATCTGTGTCTTTTCTTTGGTTCCCCTGTTTTACGTGCATGGAAAAAGAGCTCTTCGGGTTAAACCGCCGCCGGACAACTCGACTAATTAGTTACACATTTCTTTCCACTGCGTCTATACACTTCTCCTTTTTTTTTTATCCCACTCTCTTTCTCTCTTTCTCTTATCCACTTGAAAAAAGCCTTACCCATTTCCTAGATCCGGTCAGACGTTTTCACCTCGAATGGGGATGCTTTTTATTCAATTTAGATCGTGACTTATCCGCTCGATAAAGTCACAAGAAAATCATAGCGCACGGTGCATACCTTTTTTTTGTTTATATTTCTCACGCTTCATGTAAACTTAATAGCAGCATTGCGAATTTCGGTCTGAGAAGAGCTTGACAAATGCTTTGAAGATGTTGCCCTACGATAATTATGACAAGGAGAGTATAAAACCTGTCTATATCACATTATTTTTTGAACGCATAATGGGAAGACGACATCGAGATATATTAAACAGCAGACGATGATGAATAATAGAAAGAAAAACGAAAGAAAAAAGAATATCGGATTTAAAATCATAAGTTCTCTATACTAATTAAAAATAATTTTATTGAAAGATTATCAATGACAAATTGATACAATACTTTATCAGTAAAATTGATATTTACACTATATTTGATTAAACAAACAAGTATTCTTGAATAATTCATATAGTAAAGTATAAACTCTGTGTCAGACCGGAAATAAATATTTCAAAATAACAATAAACCCAGCTGATATATGTGTCCGATGAGAATAAAGAAGAAAATATTATTTTATTTTTTACTTCGTATTTATATGCAGGTACGAATGTGACAGCCTACCTTATTCAGGAAATCGAGACACGGATGCTTCTTCACTGTGGTGAGCGCTCGGTGAAACGTGCTCAACCATATACTACAAAGAAGGAAAAGAAGGAACGAAAGAGAGAGAGAGAGAGAGAGAGAGAAAGAGAGAGAAAGCAATGTCATCTTTTTCCACAGCACGGGTAAAGGGGTTCTCAGAAATGTAGAATGGACGGGTCGCGGAGTTGCATCTTGAATCGATCAACGAATCAAACGAATGAGATACACTCGAGCGCCCTTTCGGTTCCTTCGCCAGATCAGAGAGGGACTTTTGACGTGTAAAGAGACGGGAATTCCATTGAAGTTTACAAACGCTCTATTGTTTGACTTGCGAGTGTAGTTCTTCAACGAATTTAATTGATCTGATGTATCTTAAATAAATTAAAAGAAAAAGAACGAAAGAATTTCAATGATTAATAAAGAATGATCAACCAATATAAAAGAGGAAACAAAATCTTTCACGTTTTTTGAGTTCGCTGACCTTGCTGAAGAGTCAGAACGAGAGAGCGAGAGAGAGAGAGCGGTATAACTTGAAGAGGACTTTACTTGTGACTGCCCAGAGTTACTCGTATACATTCGCTGGATTCCATTAGTATCAGTGTCTTGTTGAGGTTGAGTTGAATCATCGAGTTGAATGAAGGTCGTTGACCCACCAGTGTAAATTGCATGTCAAACAAAAGTTGGCACAACCTAATTTTCTCTTGAGTCTTAGGAAGTCGATGTTCCTTCATTGAAAGAAAATTATCACTGGTAAACAAAATAGAATACTATGTAGTTTATTGATTTTATAAAAAAACGAGGAAGGTATGGTTACGTGGAAGGAGCATAGAAAAAATAGGGACAGAGAGATAGAGAAAGAAATATATATATCAGAATGGAAACTCGTAAGAATGAAAAAGTAACTGGATTTGACGTGACTAAAGAACGAGAAAGAGCTCTCGTGGTAGACACGTGAGGACTGCCGGCTGGCATGTTGAAAACCGTTAGAATAGACTCATCCGTATGTGTAAGAGCCTGGAAAAGAGATAAGAACTGTCGCGCCGTCCTTTTTTTCTCCATCTACGGCACACACCGATACAACCTTACCAAACTAAGAGCTCTCGTCTTAGATTACTAATGAACTCGAACAACCGAGATCGATGATTGAGCGGATCGGATTGCCGATGCGTACACAAGAGCATCTATTGACAATTTCGAAATGTGAAGTTAATAATATTATGCTTGATGTAACAATGATATTATATAAACCATTAATGACTACACTACTACATAACATACACACTTAAATATAATAAATCATTTTTATTATAACAAATTTTTTGTACATAGGCTGAATAAGAAATGTGCTAAGTAGGAAATTAGGATGTTGGAAAAATGGTTGCAAGTATGGACGATTAATGGAAGTAAGATGGTTAATGATCTTGTAAAAAAACCCGAAAGGGTTATGCAAGTAAAACTTCAAATTATTATTATTATTTGGAACGAAAAATCGATAAAAAAAATGGAAAATGGTGACGACGCGACATACCCAATGTCTTGCACCGAAAGATTCTATCCAAATTGTTATTTTCATTGGAAAATAATTTAGTTACAGAAACATTGCGATTGCTCATGCTGCCTTTACCACAGTTCTGCTCGCTTGCGATAAAACCATGGCAAAACACTTGGTCTGAAAAAATGTTCAATGCTATTATCATAAAACGGTGTACGACGGGGTTATGTTGGGGCCGCACGACTTTAGCCACAGCAGTTTGAAATAAAGAGAACGAAAGAGGGAGCAATCCAGATGCAATGGCCCACTACTGCGCCGTTATTTCTGTTGAAGCTTATACGCCTGGGACTAATCTCGTTCAGCACTCCAGCTGTTACGAATGACAAACGCGTGGCGGAAAGATTTATTTTTTATCGTTCTTTTTAAAATGAGAATGATGATGATAATGATAATAATGATGATGATGATGATGGAAATAGCCCATTTTGTTCTATCACGTTTACGGACTATTTACTGCTTGTAATTCGCATGTGTCCCAGTTAACAGCCGTGTGTAATTTGTCTATGAGCTCTTATAAGCTTAATGCCCCTACTAGACTTATAATACCTTGAGCAGAGAACAGATGCCTGTAAAAAGTATGATATGAATGAAAAAAAAAAAGCGTACGAAGTTTCTCCGCGATGTTCTGATGCGAATAAAAGAATGGATATCGCGTGAGTCTTATGTTATTCGCATTGTTCGACTATGATTCTGCGCAATTTAAAAGTTTGTAGACCTGAAATTAAAGACGTGAATGGTAAAGAGGTCGCGCGTTTTCGATTACCGTATAATACCTTTGTGCCTTTACCACCCATTCTTTTCGCTCATGCCGCAAACCACTTTGTATCCTTGAATGATTTTGATATACGGGTAATCGTACTTTTGACGCTTTCCGGTTACGTGATCAAAGATATAGTATGAAGAATGCGGGAATGCTGGATTCATACGAAAAATTGGCAAACTATTCGGATGAAAGATCATGAGAAGTTATACCAATTGTTCCTAATCATTCAAACAAGTAATGCCTTTATGCTGTTTCCTTTGATGCCGTTTTTAGAGTTTTTTTTTCGTGTGACACTGCCATCCTATTTTTTGACCTAGAAATTTTATGTACTGGATGCTGAGACGAACTTCTATTTCCGGGCTCTAATTTAGAAGTGGGAGGAAGGTATTGCCCCTGTTTTTACCGTCTGAAGCCAATCCCGTGTTAATAACAGAGCACAAAAGCTTTTTAAGGGTTAACGAGTGTTCTATTCCCCAGCATTAACATTCAGTCACACCTTTTTACGTTCCTCCTGTGATCTTATTTTATTTTATTTTATTTGAAAAGTGTTTCTATCCTTTCAAGTCCGCAAGTGAGACAGAGAAAATACTGGGGTAAAAGTCTTTGGCGAAATACTTGAACTTTTACGACTCTCTCACCGAGGGTGACTCTCGAGTACGCTTAGTTCCCACCAAACTTCATTGTTTATACGGGCTGCATGTGTTCGTACATGTGTTGAAATGCCTCACGATGACCTTCCGGTGAATGTGACGGCCCTTCAAGACCCTATTCTTTCGTTGTCCCTGCAAACTTTTTCGTCCTTTTCGGAATGAAGCAGATTCAACGATGCCAAGTTTTTGTATAGTTTCATTTTTTAACAAAATAATTAGAAAAAAATATATATTTTTTTAAAATATCTCTAAGGTAGTGTACAGCATGTAGTAGAGCGGCAATGCGGCAAGTAACTTTACGGTGAAACTTTTCACCGTAATATTTCGATCGCGTATCATTTTTATTTTCATCAAGAGAAGGTATAGAGAGAACTAACTCTATGCAAATTTTTGATATATCAAATTTTGCCTTTTTTTCTTTACAATTTCTTTTTGCTCGCTCGTGGAATTTTTAAACGCGCTGTTTCGTTTTACATATACCTGTATTATCATTTGTATAACTATATTATGTATAACTAAGAATACAGATAGCTCGAAGGGTGTGCCTTCCGGAATGAGAAAAGAGGTACAGAGAAAAAGAGAGGATGGTCGATATGCGGCAACGAAAGTCGTGAATATTCATCAACGTTAAATGCCTTGAACAACGGCCACGAGAACGACGAAAATCGATGTATATACATTCATTATATACCGATGTATTGAAAGGAAGTGTATACATATATTATTATATCGCAGAGTACAATGTGCCTGTTAGACTCCCAACGTCAGCAAATTATTTTTTAATTATCGATTCAATAATTAAATACTTGATGGTTGTCAAAGGAAACTTATGAAGGGATACACATCGTAATTGTTTACTAATTATTATATACATAGACAAATGTGCGAATGTGACGGTGAACGCCACTAGAAATAAGTCAAGAGTATACTTGAAAGAGACACAGGAGTGAGACCAATAAAACTGAATTAACATGCACGTATAAAAAGTATAGGTGAAATAGACAATAAATTGAAAGTTTCTCGTCAGTTGTTCATCAGCCTCATTGCAATTGATGGAAAAATACGTCAAAATTATCGGTACATTTTTTATGAAACATTTTTTTTATAATTGAATCATTAATTATACTTTTTTTAAATAAAAAAAAATGTATTTAATTCGATATACATCTTCATAATCAAAATATAAATAATCACGTTAAAATATTTAATTCGCTACTCTCAGCAAGACACCGAAAATAAAAATGATTGTTCCGATTTCCTCATAGTTTCTTTTCGCCAAGGTGCAAACAATGGAAAAAAGAGGAAAATGAAAAGTTAAATGTGCGACGCAAGTTTATGAAGAGTCTCGTAAAAATTAAGCGTCTTTTCCGTCTTCTCTCTGTTTCTGACATATTTTCTTACTTTAGAAGATATTCTGCTGGTGTTCATTTCAAGCATTGCAGGTTAAAGGGGCGGTTGACCCTGTAAAAAGTACTCTCTTACATGATTTTCTATCTTTCTGTCTCTCTTTCTCCCTTCTTTTTTTATATGTCTTTTTCTCTCGCTCCCTAGCTGCTCTTACTTGTTAACCAACCGAATAAGGAACAGATCTCGAGCGAGAGAAGCAACGAAACTAAATTGCCGGGGTTTCTCTTCGTCATAAATCTCGGAAAAGGTCTCGTAAAGCTTTTGGCTGACATGTGTGTCCCACACTGTACCCATACCCGTGGAATCTTTCTCTCGTATTTCGTATATACACGAGTCGTCTTCAAGCATATGCACACTTGTGCGAAATATTCACTCAACGAATTTTCTTTCCACTTTACGTCACTTCGTTGCTTGTTTATTCTACATAAACATCTTTACACATGGATAGCCCATGAGCTTTGATAACGAGTTTGTCGGTGCGTACATACCTGATGTAAATACCAACGCTATTTCTCTATTCCAACTCTACCTCTCTCCCTCTTTTTCTCAATTTTTCTTTTCTTCAATCCCATATACACCCTTAAGAAGTATCCAACGAAAATCTAACCTCACTGTACAGCTTGCATTAGTACACGAGCTCAACTCAGTAAAGTGCAAGTTGCTATACAAAACCACCATCGCCGAGAGTCTGGGACTGCTTCTAGCTTCTATATCCTCCGTGATTAAGTACACACTGTATGTGTCTAACGTGTGGTGTGAATTTCATTCCACGTGCTCTACTATAACCGTGATGTAAAATGTGCTCGTAGCTTAGAAACTACGATCCAACATTAGTTGTTGGACCTTGTTAGTTTCTAAACGAAGAAATTATTAATATATACAGTAAATTAATTGGTTTTTTCTACTTTTAGGCCAGTTGTCGATACTTATTTTTTAGTTACAATGTTTTTTTTTTCATAAAATTTAATTTGTAGAGAGTTTTAGTGAATTATATGCATTTTATATAATTTCTGTTGAAATACAAAAAAAAAATTTTTTTTTTAATCAACTACTGGTACATTTTATCGAACATTCTTTCAACACTGTACTATTTTTTGGTATTGTTTATTTTTTTGCCCTTTTTTAGCGCAATAATTAAATCACTCGAAACAAAAAATGTGAAATGAAGTCATGTAAATTTCATAAAAGATACACAAAGAATAAATGTAGTATCGACGAAGCAGTGAAAATACTTCGGTATGCGCTGCGTCTCTATAGCATGTGTAGTAATTTTATACAGATGTCAATAATACGTATGCATAGATACATAAAATTTATGGTATACATACTGTGCAATGGAAAGCATAATCAACTCTTCAGTATACTTTCGACGTTATCAAGTACGTGGATCGTTACATATTTTTCCTCTTTTCACTACCTCACTATACCCGATCGAAACAAGAACAACGAGGGTTTTGAGTGCATCCTGACCTGTAACTTTTATATCTCTCGAACGAGTTCGATATTCGCGGCAACAGTATATATTTCTGAGCTAGGAATTATTTTTTATACGACTTTATTGAGGAAAAAGTTATTGGTCGTTACTCAATTCGCCTGTTCATTGAAAGTAAAGAGAAAATGGATTCACTAATAGCATCATTATTTCTACCACGTTTTTTTTATCTAATTTTTAAATGATTCTTATAATTTATGTTGAATTTGCGCTTTATACAAATTTTCGTTTTCGCCTATATACTACATTTAATGGTTATGTGCGGAATCTCAAATGTGCGCTCACGTTGTATTAAAGCAATCGAAGAGGTTCATAAACACGTGACTTTCTATACGTGTACAGAAAGGGATGCGATTGGTCTATCGTTATTGTGCACTTACACGATTGCCCACACCTGCTATATGTAGTATATATACATAGAAATCGAGTTCTATATCATGAAACTTTTGTTACTATGGCGTATATATGTATATAGTAATATTGCGTATTGATAAAATTGTATGGGAGAACGATTATTATTCATAGCGTGAACTAGTCGGTTCAACGATAAAGAGATACGCTACTGACCCTCGTAACCTCCCACGATGTATGCATACATCTAATGTATATATGTATATATTCACACGCATTCTGTCCTCTAAAATCGTTTCCTTCTGACCATTTCGATTATCTTCTCTTTAACTGCGTGCTAGAAGTTTTAACTTTTTTTTTTTTTTATTCAAGAAAATGTTTATTCATTCAAACGTGTTTGAACTTTCGCGTCTCTTTGATTATGTGAATGTATTTCCTTGCGCGATTGATTTCCTTCCTATATTTTTGCTTCTCTTTAAGCACGATCCTCAAGTTTTTTTTCCCTTCTCTTTTAACTGATATGATTCAGCATCGCACGCGCAGCTGCTGTAATATTTGACCGTTAAAAATCCTCTAGCACGAGTCATTATACATGGGAAACACATGGGGTTTTCTGCTCCATCTCATGCGTTCTCTTCGCTTCTTCTTTTTTTTTTTTTTTTTTTTTTTTT
>JABMBV010022306.1:0-16331 GCA_018906735.1 Mesochorus sp. PSUC_FEM 10030011
TGCTATTGTGTATATTTATATATATAATATAAACTCAAGATGTACTCTCAATGATTGGCTATAGTTCGTGCTACGAGGAGTCACGAGAGTTTATTAGCTCGAGGGGCCGATCGTTTTCGCGAAGTTTTCGTACGTAGTGGAGTGCCGAAAACGAGTTAAATCTTTCAGAGGTACAAGAGACGAGAAGCTCCAGGCAAAATGTCGGTTATGCTCTGTTGAAGAAAAAAAAAAAAGAAGGGTGTCGGCCACTTGACTCGAGCTCCGTTTTGGTATAGCAGTTGATGCACAACGATGAGGATACCTGTATACCATCGAAAGAGAAAAAGAGAGATAAAGAGAGAGAGAGTGTTCACCGGTTTCCAAGAAACCGAAGCACATGTGCCTTCGGATAATGTGTTCGCATATGTGTGACGTTGAATCTTGAAAAAAATCTCTCAAATTGTCTAATGACGAACCGTCGCAGAAGTGTTTTATATATATTATATAGTTGCCCTCAGGAGATAGAATCATCTTCTTTCGAGCAAATCCCAAGGTAACCCCGGGAAAGGAAAAGTAAAACGCTGTAATAGCGTGATGTCGAACGCTGCTAGTGAAAACAGAATAGAAAATATGGCGAATAACAAACTATAATTTCAATCAATTCCATTCAAACTTATAGGTTTTTACTTTTATTACATTTTTCTGTGCTTGATCTTCTATTTTAACTTGAAGCAGCCTCTATAATATCTCGAAAGTTATTTTTCTTCGGGATTTTCGAAGATTTGAATGTTTTCGGGCGTAAAAATGTTAGCTACGGGAAAAAATATGCGGTAAAATGGCAGCAAGTGAACATATAGAAATCGATCGACTTTTAAAGCTACCGCAATATTCTACAGTGTTGTTGCGGTATATATGTGGGGTTTTAGCGCCACCTGGTCACTCCCCCAAATGCCGGGATCCTATGGAACATCGAATCTTTTTTGATGTAACAAAATCCTAGGTTTCTACGTGTATATATATCGATATACATATATACACTTATACATATATAGAAATATATGTTGGAGTAACATCTAGATATATCCAGAGGCGACGACAACGACGGCGACGTCGACCCTCGTGCAAAAGCTTGCGTGAAAGCCCGCAGGGGGATGATTTCCGAGTCGCGTGTTGCGAAACCCGTCCGCACCGGGTTTTCGTTCTCTCTCTCTCTCTCTCTCTCTTTCTGTTTCGAGCACCATGCCGGTAGACATGCCGCTAATAAGTGAACATCGGTCGCGTTCTACACACCCTCTCGCTTAGCTTTCCATCGGGTTGTATCCTCGCGCGTCTCCGTAAACTCGATCGCCAAACCCTCATCCTCTTGACATTTCTCTCTCTTTCTCTCTCTCTATCTCCCATCACTTTCACTGCGGTATGCTTTTCCGCCACATACAACCCTCATACTCTTCCTTTCGAACAAATGTCGACAACATCTATGAGGTTTTCGATTTATCTGGGGCTCTCACACGCGGTTTTTTCGTTTACCATAAAATCACGACGTTAATAGTAATTTAAAAAAAAAAATCAAATAACATTGTCTTAAAATCTGCATGGACAATTGATGTTTCAAAATCTATTTTTGTGGCATACAATGATTGAAAAAAAAAAATTTCAAACCGCAATTTTATTGACGCTGAATTTGAATTGTAATATGCAATAAATCCTAGAATTGTATATACTATATAGTTGCGTGAAAAGAAGAGTCTACCTTGGTTTTCAACACATGTAATTATCTGTCACTCCAAACGACTTCTGCAGCAATGGTTTGTGTATGACTGTACGTATGCGGGATTCTCGTGGGCGTTAAAAATTCTTCGTTCAACTTTATGATGTTACAGACATGTTCTTGAAGAACGAAGGACTATGCGTGCAGTGATTTATGTCTTTCAGTATGTCAATGAACATCCACCAAACTGAAGTTCACAATTTTTCATTCAGCCAAGATACACAAAACGCGTAAGATATTATCAAATGTTTACAATAAAAAACGTCAAGGTAACCCTCATACTTATCTATCGTTTTTTTTTACCTATATAAAAACAACAACGTTTTCAGACCATAGGGAAATATCGGTAAAAAAAAATTGAAAAGTCCCTTTTTTTGCGCCCTCATTCTTCAATGATGAAGGACGTAGGGAAGAGAAACTCGGCTTGTGTGCCCTGGATACGAAAGTTCGTACAAGGGGTTGGTATTATTTATCTTAACTCCCGGTCCGATTGAGGATCGAGTGGCCGCGAGGGTCGTGTAAATTCTTACGAGGCGTCACGTATTAGGTCGAACGAGAGAGGCAGAGGCGATATATTGGCATACCTAAGGAAAAAGAATTTTTCTCTCATCCCTTTGGTCCATTTTGCGTTGGCCGGCTGACATTGAGTATCTTACGAAGGAAGGAACCTGGGGAAAGGGAGAAAGAAAGTGAGTGAAAGAGATGCGTGCTCGTTCATGTCTGTCTATTCGTCCTGAGGCGATGGCAAAACATTCGACATTATCCAGGCGAACAGACGTAGAGATCCGGTATAAAGGTTCACAGCAGTGCAGTGCCTCAATTGCGAGACGTGTCGAAGGGTCCTTGTGATAAATGTCCTTTTGCCGTTGGAATGCACCCAGCTCATAGGACGGGGCATCGTGAAGGAATCTCTATACAACAAGGCGACCTTCTTGTTCTCGATATTCCGTGTGAGCCTCTTTTCTCTTTTCGCCCTGTCTCCAAAACTTTCCCTATACGCATCCTCCCCATTTATATTGATCCTAATCAATGTGACACAATTTTAGATGAGCCCAAACTCTTTCCTGTGGTTCTATATAGATGTGTACGAATTCTATAGAGCCTGATGATGAATTTTGGTCAGGAGGAAATAGCGTATCCAATCCTGTAATTCAATCTATTTGAGATCCTTTCATTCATGGATCCAAGTGCATCAGGCATTGGATGAAAGGAAGAGAGAACAAGTGACTTGGCTGCAGGAGACAAGATCGCTATTGATAAATCACATTGGCTGCGTGTGTGTAACGCGTATATAAAAGGCGGCCTTCGTAACACAAACGGCAAGAGAGACACACACAGTCATGAAAGACACAACCGTGATAGTCGAGCTCACGGTGGCCGTAAACGCGAAATATGTCAAAGATATAATAAAACAATTAGCCATAAAACATAACGACCCTCGTGCGTAACGGGTATGTATTGTATACATTCATATATATATACGAAGAGGCATCCTACAGACTTGTGAACTCGGGACCGCGACGAAGTGAGCGACGGTGAGAAGTGTTGGAAACTCTCTCACATCAAGAGAGACAAAGCTCTCTGCAACTGAAGATGAATGAAGCGAGAGCAAGTCGAAGAAAAATCAACGGGACAATGAAATCTTTTGTCTCAGCCGCTTATTCTCCAACTCTTTTTTTTTCTCTCTCTCTCTCTCTCTCTCTATTTCTCTTCTTTATCACTCTCTTTTACGTGAGCACATATTATCTTTCCAGACAGAAGATGGCCCTCATATTCGCGATCATAAACCTACCTCATGGGTCAATTCGGTCACAGCTACCTGAAAGTCATATGTCATACTCTCCATCGTATATAACCTGCGGACCATGTGAACTCGCCGATCGTATTTTTCATCAAACCAGTTACACCGTCGAAATATACTATGACGAATGGCAACGAATCGAAGAGAAACGTCAAACTTCATCTTCATCGTTTCATGGACAAAATTGCATTGCTTTTGTTGTTTGAGAAGATGGTCCGAGAAAAAGGAGGTGATTTTTGTTCACGTCGCTGATGACAATAATAAATATAGTTATATCAGCACGTCAATACAGATACGAACTCAAGTCGCTATAATCACGTATTTTGATTTTGTGACTAGATAATTGGTATTCGAAAAAAAAAATTCTACATGTTTTTTCTTATAAGAATAATTGGAAGTAATTTATCTCAAAAGAACCTCATCATCATTTTCTATCTAGAGATTTACTTTCTGATAAAATGGTTTGTATCATTTTTTTTTTCGAAAATTCCCTAAAAGTTTGCCACTGACAGGTACATATATAAGCCAGGAAAAATTAGTCAAGCTCTGAGGATCTCAGCGGGTTTCCGGGTTCATGACCCCAAACCAATGTTGTCTAGTGTTGTCATCGTTCAGCAGTTTTCTTCTTCTAGTGTAAGCTTTTTTATTACCTTATTTGTGCCTCATTCTGCCTACGCACATTTTTATCAACCATCGTATAAAATTCCACATTGACATCACACGTACACGCACATACGCATGAGAGAACAGTAATACAAATTGTGCGAGTATCAAGTAATTCGGGAAAACGATTCTATTAATTTTTTTTCATCCTGCGTTGCACTCGTGCGTGATGCCCTCACATTTTCTCTATTCTACTCGTACATCGTTTGCAATTTTCGACCCCATCCCAACATCGAATGTCCCTCTGCCATTCCGTTGAACGAAAGAAATTTGCCTCGTACAGCTGAAGGGAAAAGAACATCATATAGCTGTTTAAGATAGGAGTCAAGAGAAAGCGTCAAAAGAGAAGAACACGAAGAATTTAGTTGCGAGCCTGGCAAAAGACGGGTAGCAGTCTTTTAAAACAGTCGATGAGGAGCTACACGGTCGTTTGCCTACCCCCTCTTTTTTTTCTTCCCTGACTAAACAGAGCCCTCTCTCGCTTATTAACTCAAAGAACGACGATCGTTATGTTTTGAGTTTGATAATATAAGCTCATTTTGCTCAGCCGATCTTTCAACACACACCGAAAAATCTAGTTACCAACAGCCTAAAATCGTTTCTCAAGTAATTACCTATCATTACGAGCCGAGGATACACCACATGGTATAGAAATTCAAAATCGCATCTCATTCCCCTAGTGCCTCCTTCAATCTTGTGATAATCTGTCGTCCACTTTGATATTTATATACATAATTCATTTTGTTAGTTAATTTATTAACTCACAAACGTGGGTCCTCGTAACACGATCGAGCCTCGAACCATCCTAGAACAGGATCCTCTTCGTGGCATGGTTAGGAGATTTTGAAAGTTGAGCTGCAAATTGGAAAAAGAAAAGAAAATAACTATCGCGGTATTTTTTTTAAACTGAATGCATGCATGTCTGGATACTTCAATTCTCATTTATAAGAACACTCAAAATTGTGTTTATAAATTTTCTAGAGGTACGCTATAGACACGATGTTGAAAAGTGAGAATGATGTAGCATGTATAAAGAAAGAAAAAGAAGTGAAAAATGTATAGTCAACTTGAATAGCTATGAAAGATCTTTTCTTAGAGACTCCAACGGACACCAAAAACTTAGGGACTACCACCCATGTTCTTTTTTGAGTTCTGTGCTAGGGACGAAGGAACCACAAACGAGAGGTGTGGCGGAGGATCTTTTGAATGAATGGACAAACGACGGAATCCCCCGTCATATACGTCTCGAATAGAAGAGACTCGCCCTCTTCTTCATCTTTCTCTCTCTCCCTCTCTGTCCCTCTATATATATATTTATACATGTGCAGCATTACATCCGGTTTCAATAAAGCTTCTGATAGGGATCGTACTCATTTGATATTAGTTGCAGAGGTAGGTCGTGTATTATATAACGTTTAAAAGTATATCAGAGTTGAATGAAATGCTGAAAACTTTTTATTGAGAAGGCCTGAACTATGTTCAATCGGCGAATAAAACGAAAGAGAGATGGCATCGATAGGAAAAACGAAGTGGTGACGTGACTACAAATGCGACACGATATTTTCACCTTAGGTATTAGAAAAAGGAAAAAAAAGAAGAGTCTCAGATTCTTCATGCTAAAGGCTACAACATAAGAGAAAAAACAACATGTACAAGCAAATTTGAGCTTCGACACGAGGCTAAAGTGCGCGTCATCGCGCTGTAGCGTTCCTCGAGAAGTCACCATCATCGTTCTTCTCGTGATCGAAACGAGACATATTTCGCGCTGTCATCGTTGTGCGGGCGTGCGCGCCACGTCAAAGATGATTTTGACTCTCGGAGGTGTGCACCGTAACGTGGTTGTTGTATATAACTTGAACAAGAGACCTGGCTAAATGGATGACCGCGGCGGCTAATAGATTGTGTCTCGTGTCAAAATAATAATACGATTTTAAATAACAATCAGATCGTAACTACCAGCAGTGTGATTTAGTGATATTGAATGAGATGCTGAGTTGGCGCCTTGCTCTCGACCGTTGTATATTGAATGAATCTATTTTTTGATTGATCGATGCAAGATTTTTCAGCCGAAAGTTGTTCGGATCAAGAGAATGGGTTACGAAGAATCCTATTTTAATTATAGTGATTGATACATTTTTAATTATAATGATTGATAAATTTCTATAATAGAGATAATCGCTTGAGCGATTAAATTTTCACTCACTGTGCGCTCGGCACGATGATGAAAAATCAGAGAAACAATTCGCCGGCTATGCGAAAATGTCTGCTATATATGGATATCGGAGTACGCGGATGCCAGTGAGGAGTAGGCGGAGTAGCCAAATGCTATATAGCATCGAGGGTAAGAAGATGCTAAGGAAATGAGAGGTCTGTAGAAGAGAGAAAGAGGGGGAGAGAGGAATAAACGAGAGAAAAAGAGATGCAGAGGAGGTGGTGGAGAGTGTTGTACACCATAGGCGCGCAATACGACCGGACGAACGCGACGAAACCGCAAATTAAATTAGCGAGTCGCGGAACGACGTCGAGAGCGCAAGAAAGCGTTTGCTGACCGCTGTTTAACCTGGCTTAATTACCAATTAGCCAATAAAAAAACGCCACTGTACAGCGCGCGCGACTCTGCTGGAACATTATGGAGGCCCTTTTGCTCGCTTCAGATCGTGTATTTTTGTGTACGTGTATGTGTGTATGTGTGTGTGTGCCATCCCTCTTCCTAACCCCGTGCCC
The DNA here is from genome assembly GCA_018906735.1 of Mesochorus sp. PSUC_FEM 10030011. Taxonomy (NCBI): domain Eukaryota; kingdom Metazoa; phylum Arthropoda; class Insecta; order Hymenoptera; family Ichneumonidae; genus Mesochorus; species Mesochorus sp. PSUC_FEM 10030011. The sequence goes on from JABMBV010022306.1 coordinate 6,936, forward strand.
ACACAATCGCGCCCCAAGAAAAACGAGCCTGTATATAATTATAACATTGCAAAACAGGCAGACACGCTGCTAAAAGGCATCTCTTCTCGTCTTCCAGGGTACACTGGCGAAGAGCGAATATCGGTCTTTCTTTTCTCCTCCTCCTGAAGCAAGATTTGCCACGAGGCTTTCTTGCGCCTCAAAGTTTTTTATTATATACTTTTAGTCCGCGCGTACTTACGGACATCCAATAATTCAAATCGCTTGGTCCTCTCGTTTTCGTGGCCTTTTTTATATCACTTTATTTCTCCTCTTTTTTTTAAATATATAAAAACAATCAATATGTATGCAAACGATATTTGATATAGCCAATTTTTATGAATAAATAATAGTACAATTTAATTTCAGTTTAAATTAAAAATGGAATATAGTTTTTCTTAAACTACACTGAGAAAAAAGAATGGTTTAATCTAGCAAATATATTTGGTATGGTTAAATCTGAGATTTAACCATATTTAGATTTTATATTAAAAAAATCTCAGATTGTACGAACAAGTATAAAGTACAATTAATGAAATTTGCGTCAACTAAATATATTGGGTAGATTCAACTATTTTTTTTCAATATATATTAATCGATGCATGGCCGAATGATCCAACAAATTCGGTAAATACATTGCCTGTATGACAGGTGCATAAAATATGTATAAATTATATATTTCGCGGTATCATTCTGGAATCGTGGTCGGATGCTTGCTATTTTGAACCCCGCAACAACCCTTACTCTCTAGCAAATATACTCATCCATACACTCTCGTTTTAATACACATCTCTGATATTTAATAGCATATTTTTTTATTATTTACCATCGCCCACGATTTCTTTAGATATTAAAAATACTTGCAGTTCTATGCTTAGGTAAGACTGTATATAAACACACACATATATATGTAGAAGGAGAGGATCTCGACGTCGTCGTCGTAGGATCCATGATTTTCTCGGCTGGCTCTCATCCGTCTCTACGATGCATTATTTCGACGACTCACCTCGCTACCCTGACACCCACGTCGTTTCCGGTCGGACACCCCGTTCTTTCGCTGTCTCCCTGCCTTCTTCGACCTCCTCATTCTCTTCCTTCTCAGCAAGCATCCATGAACAACACTCTTATCCCGAAAGAATAGACGTATATATAGCGCGTGAGCATGAAGACGAGAAAAATAAACGACATAGTGTGTGTGTGTGTGTGTGTGTATGTATGAAGAAAAGACCAAGTGAAAAATGTTTGGTTCGCGGGGCCTGATAATTGCCGTGTGCTCTCCAACTGTTATTATTAAGCCGATATTTTACCGAGGGGACACACGTTCGCGCATATAATTTGCAAAAGTCTCTAATTATGGGGTTAGTGGTACACACATATACACACACGTGTGAGTATGCGTGTACGCACACACGTGTATCCGAAAATCCGTATATGTATAGCTGTAACTTTTGGTCTTGAGGGGGCTCATCGAGGCGAACTGTTCGCGATAGACAGGACGAGAGAAAAAGTACGAGAAAAAAAAATCGGTGTACGCTTGGCATGACCGAATATCTGAGATGTTGCGAGAGGAGAAAAGAAAAGAAAGACAGAGATGAGAAAAAGGGCGAGGCACTTTTGAGACTGCTCGATTCGCCTACGCGTCAAAACATCCTGTGCTCCTTTCGTCTTACTCCTTCGTAAACTTTATTATTAGGCTGAGACAATCTTTTTAAGCATTACATTTTTTTTTGTCGAATTTGTATCTTTGATTTAGCAGTTTGAATTTTTATTTTTTCTCGAATTTTTATTTAACATAAGTGAAAGCAAGAGAGAAACGAGCGGGGGTAAGAAAATCTCGGAGTATACGTAGTTGCCCTTAGAACGATCAATCGACTCGGAGGCCTTCGATTTCAAGCCACAAAGATTGTATTCATGAAAAGAAGAGAGATAAGGGACAAAATCTGCGTCACGAAGAATGATGGAAGTCGCTGAGGTCGCGGATAGAAAATTCAGAGCCCTGCGACCTATTGTCGTTGAGATCATCGAAGATCTCACGACTTTATTGTCCCGCGCGTGAACTCCGCTATTATTGTGTATTTGACATGCATATATCGCTCGAGTCGTCGAACGCAAAGCTACAATTTTATCTTTGCAGTCTGTTGTAAATGATAGTTTTTTTAGTCGAAGAAAAATCAGTTCTTGTGTGCTGGCTAGATCTTTTGGACCCCGGCAGCGCCAAGAAATCGAGTGACTGACGCACAAACAATGATAAACTGCAATAGAAAAAAAAGAGAGATAAAAAAATCAGAGACGAGCGGTACACCCTTAAGAGACTTTGGCATTGGATTGAGGTCTCCACGCCTACCCTGACCGTCTACTTGAGTGATTCCACCCCCTCGAGTATCTGACTAATCGTCCTCTCACGATCATCGCTAAGATAAATTATATGAATGGAAAATCGCCCACACGGTCAAAAAAAAAAAGGATTTGTACTGATTTCTAATATTATACTGACATATAACGAGACCTCACAGTTTTCTGAACTCTGATCTTTATTTAAATTATCCCAGAGCCAAAAATGGCCAGTGAAAAATAATCTTATATAGGTCTTAGATAACTGGATATCTCATTAAAAATATTCCATTTGAGATACCAAGAGTCAGATCACTTGAAGCAATGAAAATGATGGAGAAAATACGATATTTTTGTACGTTAACAATGAATTATTTCGTACAGGCATCAAATAGAATTCGAGACTATAACCAGCTTAAAGTTCCCGCGAGAAACGAGAGCTGCAAGTCACGACCCAACAATAGTACAAATAATAACAAGACTCGAGTGAACCCGCACTGGAGCTCCACTCGAGAGGAACCGCTTGGCTCTCTCTCGAGCAAAGCCTAAGCGAAAACTCGGGGTCTTACTGGTGTACTTCGTTAGGTTAACTTCACAACAGATCAATTCACTAAGCCGAATTTCAATATAATATTCTATGATCCTCTTTACTTCTATCAACTGTTGTGGAGATTAAAAAAAGGACTACCGTAGAAAAGGATTATTGCTTTTAATGAAAAATCAATCCAAGTTTCGACACTGACCCAAATACTTGGTAGAAATCTTTGATAGTTGTATTATTTTTTTCAATTTTAAAATTTAAAAAAAAATATATTCCCAAGCACGCGTGATGAATGTAAATTTAAATTTTTATAAAATTCGAATAACGCTTTGATCGGCGAGCTTGAAGATTTTTTAATTCATAAAAGATTGGACAAAGCTTCGTGTGAGAGAAGCTTCAAGCCGAAGCTACCGCAAGCATTGCCCGATAGCGATGAGAGTCGATATATAGTATCCACCGGTGTGTGCATGCGTATTGCCATAAGTAGCGTATTGGATTGTCCGATACGAGTTATACATGTAGTAGCAAAAGTCCACAAGCAGCGGAACCGTTGGCAATACGTTCTGTGAATGCCGCACGGGGCGTATGCACACGGCGAAGATTTTGCCGTCATTGCACCGTTGAGAGGTTCACGAAGAAGCAGCAAGCCCACCCACAACGCACGATCTTCCTCGAGTGTGCCTTCTTCTCGCTACCTGTATTGAATCGCGGGCGCATTGTTTTTGTCCCCCACCTCCTCGTGCGGTCATGCGAGCGCCCTCGCGAAAAGGAATTATTTGCATCTCTTGGCGCACGATATAGAGTCTACCGCGATGTGGAATAAGCTTGCTGCCTGCAACCGCGCGATCCAACCAGGAGGGAAGATATAACGCCGCGAGTCGCACGGATATGCCATCGCGGTTATGCTCACGGCATTGCAATATATATGCTACTGTATTTGTGTGTGTGGGACAATCCCGTGCCAGCAGATATATCCGCAAGTTTTTCCTGCATCCAATGAGATCGGAATGGCTATGAGGAACTCAAATCCCTCGAAAATCTTACCAGTTTTAATCTATCAAAAAATTGTTATTTCAGCTCAGAATTAAATATTTTTTTTCAAATTCTTAAATTTCAGTAACAAAACAATTTATATGCATTTTTTGTCTCAGTGAATTATTTTTTAAGTAACTAAGTAGAGACCCGGATCCGCGCGCTGCGGACCCGGGTTCAAATCGGCCGAACACCATTGAAATGATTTTTTCAAGTGTTTCTTTTACTACAATCTTGATGGTTGGACACCATCTTCAATAGGAAACGTCCTACATAAGTGATTTATTATTATCCCTCAGGCGGAGCGATCCCATACGGGGCCACCTGATGTTTGCCACTTATCGTTTGATCATTTATGAATTTCATATGAAGTATATTTTCTAACATAGAAAAATGCCGGCTACCTGTAGGTTATTATAACTATTAGGTAATTTAAAAAAAATTGCAATCTCATATTCGTATTCCATATATAACGCAATTTCGTGCAGAAACATTTGAGCCCTTATATTACATATGAAGTGCGTAAAATCGTACAAGCATGTGGCTCATATAGTGGTCATGAGTTAGTGCCAGAGATGAAAATGGAATACGAGAATCAAAAGAACAAAAGAGAGAGAGAGAGATAGAGAAACAGACAGAGAAAGAGAGAGATAAAGAAAGCAGCAGTGGAATATGTAACTGTAAAAAATAAGGAGGAGGAAGAAGAGATGAAGAAGAGAGGCTTCCCGTAAGACGGTAATGGTACCTAATACGGGCACGTGGATATATAGCACTATAAGGTGAGCGTAGTTGTGCAGTTATCTCTCTTACTCTTGCTTTGGCTGTATTGCAAGTATAGAAGGTATAGTTTATAGTGATTACATGGGGTCAGGTCTCGGCAATAAACCATCCCATGGTGGCCATGGTGGCGTCGGGACTCCCTCTGCGTTCGGTTCAACCGGGGTACCATCACCGCCGCGAATAACCGTATCTCTACGAGAGAACTCCATGGACTCACATACACAAACACCCTGTTTCTCTTTCTCTCTCTCTCTTTCTCTTTCTCTTGTGCGCGCGCGAGAAATTTCGCAGCCGTCTCAAGAATCTCGCGCGGTCCGGACGTTCGGACGCGCCTACGCACTAAGGCGGGCGGAGCTCAACAACTGTGTGGTGCCAAAGCAAAGCTAATTCAAAAGAAGCAAAACAACCATAAGGTGTAACGTTCCGAAAGTAAAAAACAAAAGCATAGGCTACGCATCTTACGTTAATGAATAAAAGAGAGAAAGCGAGGAGATGAGGAGGAGAAGGAGAAGGAGAGAAGAATGCCCAGCAATACCAGGAGCTGTCATACTGGAATTTTAGTATAATATTTATACTGTTTTATTCGTATGTGATAAACGTTAAAATTGATATAGTGCGTAATTATTCGAAGAAATATATTCAACAATGAACTTATCTTCATTATAGAATTTCACATTTTTCACTTATCCAGAAATATATCTATCAACAAGTGTCAAGTAACTACCGAAAAAAGAATCTACTGGCAATACCGCATGAATTTCAGTTATGGTGGTTTTGTCACCGAATTGAATGCCTTACTTCTATTACGACTCTTACTCTGCCAGTCATACGGTCATAACCTCGCTCGATTTCGTTCTCCGTTCTTAATAGTTCAACCACTCGATTCTTTCACGGTGCATCCAGCGACCGCAATATACGCCATGACGTTATTACCTCGCTATGCGTATGTATTAATAAAATTTATTAGCTGTGGCGTAAGTGCGCGGACGTTACATACATGCGTTAATGGATTCCAAGAGCTACTGCCGCAAAATCTTCCCCTCCTCTTTGATGTTTTTTTTCTCTTTTTTAACCTTACTTCACATGCTTCAAATAACGAAATTGCATCTTCCGAACAGATCATCTGCCAAAGGTTTACATGTACTAAATAAAAATTTGCCATTCAGAAATGCACGAGCAAACAAGAAAAAAACGAATTATAATTTACGGAGAAAAAACTTTTGTACAGCAAAAAAAATGCGTAATTTACCTATTGGTGGATGAAAATCAAAATGTTGAAAGGCAAGAGAAGGCAGGAAGTTTCTTCGGGCGATAGAGGTTTCAACAGTGAATGCAGAACAACCAGTAACGTCGGGACCTACATCAGCCCTGGGCTTGACCACCGGCGAATCGAGATGAGACGAGAGAGCCGGATGGAACGAACCCGGAGCTGCTCGCATCATCGCGCGCGTCTCCGTGAAAGTCTTAACGTCGATTTATTGCCTCGTGGAGAACATCCAACGCTATATATGTTGTGCGTGCCCCATTCCCCAAGCTCCTTGGGTACTTCATGCTCGTCTCTTCTCGTCGGTACACGACATTTGTATGTGACCGTATATTACTATACCGTTGCGCTACTTCATGTATATGTTGCACGCAGGAATATCCCAATCGACGACTCTTTGAACAATTTTTCTGGACAAAGGAAATGATCGAGCTGAAGAATCAGTCGCGGAATCGTTATCCAGTAATATATGATTGTCGACGACTAATGCAAATTTCGCCATAGATGTATGGGCGAGTGATCTTCGATAAAACGATAAATACCAGGTTAGGATCGCATCGACTATCGATCCTTTCTTGTTATCCTTATTGGACTGTATGCATGTAAGATATGCGTTTGAATGAGCGTATAGTATTGGGTGTCGGGAACCGGACAGATAATCCGACTATTAGAGGTGTCCCCGAGAGATTCCGGGGGTCAGAGTGTAGTGTCGATGGATCGACACTGGGGTCAACACGTCGATATAGGAAGATGGAGGGGTTAGGTTCGGCTATTCAGGGGTGGAAGATGGGCATCGCCCCCAATTTGTCCTAACAGGCTACCAACACGCTTTTTTCCAACTCCTTATCCATGGAAAAGGTTCGCTCCCTTCGAATGTACCTCAGGCTGGCTTGTGTGATCGGAGAGGATAGAACGAGAGGATATGTAGTAAAGGCGCATTTTGGCCCAGAGGCAAGCTACCCTCCGTCAAATGGACAAACTGAATCTTCTTGATTGACCGTTAGCCTTCCACGAGCATGGAAGTAAAGGAGAAAGAAAAAAAAAACGAAAGGGCTTCTCGATACGACGGACCAAAAGACTCACGAAGATCCAACGTGACGAGATACATCAGGACGTTTCATTTCCAATGTACAACATTAGCAAGATAAGGTCAGATCAGCTTTGATTATGACGATGATACGATTGAAATAGACCTGTATAGGATCATGAACGAATCATTTATTTCACGGGAATCAATCGAATCAGCCAAGGCACAATCCTGACATCATCTTCTCGTTTTCTCTCTTGTCTCTTGTTATACAAAATAAGCATGGGAATTAGAGTCTATTCTCAACTTACAGGTCTATTCTCTATCGTTTCCAAAGATACAAATATCACAAAAAAAAATTAACTGTTCGAGGTAGAAATGAATGGTAACAGGCCTAAGGATGTTGGTATTGTCAATTTACTGAACAAGCCAGCAGTCAGGTCTGCTCTGCTTTTATATACACATTGAATTGGAAAAGTAAAAAAAAAAAGATTAAATTCTACGACAGGGCACACCCGCGGCGCGAGTTCGATTCCATGCGCTTCAGTTACATACAGAGAATCCGTAGGGAGAAGGGGTGACAGAGCTGACGCTTGGTCACCAGTGATTAATGATTCAACCAATCAGATATATAGCCAGTGCGTAGCGCGCAGATAGAATTGTATAGGAGTAGAGAGTACACTGTCTACAGTTTGTTGGTAACACAACATACAGAACGCACAGCATCAGCACTGGTATATAAAAGAGAAAAGAGTGTAAGAGAGGAAGGGAGAAAGACAGAGAGAGTGAGAGAAGTGGTTTTTGGATGTGCGTGACAGCAATGTGTCACACTGTCACTCAGTCGGTACATGTCGATCAGGTGGAGTTGCGCATATATATAAAGCAATATTATATTACATATACGCAGAGTGTAGGAAGGGGATGATTCTTGTTGCTATCCCGCACAACGATAGTTTTCGGTCGACAGAGGCTTCTGCCGAAACGCAACAAAATAGATGCAAGTAGAGGAGGATGATCTGGGGCATCAACTACAAACACGTGTGAGTAACACATATGGATATCCTCTACATGTATGTATTCATGAATATTAGTGACGGACGTGTATACCAATCGGCTTTCACGCGAATACGAGAAGCCGAAACGCTGACGATACATAACATATAACACATATACATACGCCATTCGATTTTAACCGGTACGCATTCCACAATCACTGGTATTACTCGGGTTGGATCAAAAAAATACTATTCTGCTGGCCACACATTGGGGTAGTGTACGATATATTTTTGTATATATACATACAAACATCTGCAAAGCGAGGTGACGGCGACGAAATCACGATGACAAATGGAAATCGTCAACGTTTATGTGCAATACCCGCCCACGATACTGGTTAACGTAGAAGAACGAATAACGAGTCAGATAAATCAGTGTTTATTCACGCTTTCCATATCTGTCAGGATATATTTCTATAATTATGACAGTGAGTATAGATCGAATCATATTGCACGAATTGGAAATAATACTTTTCGACTTGATCTCATTCCATGAATGATCGATTTTAATCAACGACGAATGAAGAGCTGTCGATGCAAATCGAAGATATAATATATTTATATTCGTAAAATGAAATCGATATATCCGACAAATTAGATTGTACACGGTGATATAGTCGGCTGTTTCATCTCTTTCAGCATTCCAAAGAAATTTTTAGAGATTAGGTGGTTGCTCAAGCGGTAGTTATATGATCACTTTGGTTATATGGGGAAACGATATTAAATATGGTTGAGACCATTTTATTCCTTTTCTCATTCTCTCGCCCTCGTTTTCTCGTGCTCACCGTGTATGCCTCACGATCACCGGGAGGAGAGGAACACAGCGAATATAACCGCAGCAACAGCATATAATCTCGTTGGTTATTAATGGCGATGGTTTGGGAAACTGCTACCGGGCAGAAGTCCCCTTCCTCCCAACCGTTCTCTCTGTTCCCCGCTCAATCACTCTACTTCCTTTTTGCTCGCTCGTACTGCCCTCCTTCACTCTCAGAGCAGACTGCGCTATCTTCTGCTTCTTTTTCTTCTTCCTTTACTTTTTCTTCTTCTTCTTTTTATTTTTCTTCTTCTTCTTCTTCTTCTTCTTCTTCTTCTTTTCGCTTCTTCTCTCCATCGTCAGTCTCTGCCTCAGCGGTTCTCGCTCTCTTTTTATCTCAATAAAACTGCATTCCATTCGGCGTTAGGTTCTGTACAGTAGAAGCTGCAACAGCGGCACACACAGCTAAACGGCAACTGCTTTAATTATCCTCGTAGAGGTCTTAAGCTTGCCCTCCGGGTTAATCACCTTCGGGTGCCTCGCAGACTTGTTCGATCGTTTCATTATACTAGCATATATGTGTTTCTATATATA
>JABMBV010022417.1:0-16307 GCA_018906735.1 Mesochorus sp. PSUC_FEM 10030011
ATTAAAATCAAGTATTTGAATTGGATCGATATACGCGAGAATCACTGTAGGTGGCGGCACTCGTCACGTTTAAAGCGAATAATAATATAAAAAGGTGGTGGGTGGGGCATGTCAACAGAGCAGAGAACAGAGTAAATTTTCTAACCTTAAATAGGGTATACACGTGCGTGTACCACAAATACGCAACGACAAATTCTTTATTTATATTATTCTTGTTAATGCGTTGATAAAATAACGTTGATAAAAAAAATGTCAAGAAGACCCGAGCATCTGGCACCTCCGGAAGTCGTAAGATTTTAATTAATCGAAATCATTATTTTGTTTAACCTCTCGATAATAATTTTCTTGTTGTTTTTTATATAGTTTTATAACGAAGATGAGGCAAGAAAATATACTCAAAAGTAAGTATCGACTGTCCATCCAATTATTTATTGAACATTTTTAAAAAAACTATATTGTACAATATCGTATAATATTGTTATTGTTTTATGGTATTTTCAAGCTCTCGAATGATGGACATTCAAGTTCAAATGTGCGAAAGAGCTATTGAACTTCTTTTGCTTCCCGAGGATGTACCTTGTCTTCTTCTCGACGTCGGATGCGGCTCTGGCCTCAGCGGTAGCGTTCTGGAAGATCAAGGTCATATATGGGTCGGAGCGGATATTTCAGCGGCGATGCTCGGTAAGCTTGGACAATTTTTCCAATTTCTCTACATCTTTTTACATCATCTTCCAATCGTTTTTATAAATCTTTATTCCTTTAAAAATGCATGTAAAATATATTGATATTCGTTGATTTTTTTTTGGATATTTTTGTTAATTTGCAGGCGTAGCGCTGGAGCGCGAGGTCCAAGGTGATTTAATTTTGAGCGACATGGGGCAAGGGATGCCTTTCAGAGCCGGTAGTTTCGACGGTGCTGTGAGCATATCGGCCCTTCAATGGCTGTGCAACGCGGACAAAACATCCCACAACCCTGTCAAAAGATTGTACACATTTTTTTCAACGTTATTCGCTTCATTGACACGGAGCGCCAGGGCCGTTTTTCAGTTTTATCCTGAAAACAGCGAGCAGATAGAATTGGTTACCGCTCAAGCTACCAAGGCCGGATTCTACGGTGGCGTTGTCGTCGATTTTCCCAATAGTACCAAGGCCAAGAAATTTTTCCTAGTCCTGATGACAGGTGGCTCGATGCCGCTGCCCAAGGCTCTCGGCACCGAGAACGACGGCACCACCGTCAATTATACGGCCAGAAGGTTCTTACCTCTCAATTATAATTTCCATGTGAAAAAATTCAACTTTCATCGATATTCAAATTATTTTTCAGGGAACAGATGAAAAAGGCAAGAGGAAAGCCACTGAAAAAGAGTCGCGATTGGATTCTCGACAAGAAGGAAAGAAGAAGGAGGCAGGGAAAAGAAACTCGAGATGATACTAAATATACCGGTAGAAAGAGGAGCGGACGCTTTTGAGACGTTCCTGCCTGCTTGCGCAGAAAATCTATCGACTGTAAATATTGTTTGGGTTTGAAATTATTTAAATAGAAAAATCGTAATTATACTACTTTTTCTTTTTATTCAGTCACGAGAAACATTGAGACGCTCTTGTGCACCGGATGAGGCATCGTTCGTTCGAGTTCTTCTCTATCGAGCCACAGATGCTTCGTTTTTTCCGACACGTTGCCGTCCAAATATCTCGCCAAGTAATAAAAAATCTTTGCGCCGTAAGATCCATCGCTTCGAACCGCTTTAGGGTACGCGTACTTGTAAACTCCCATCGGTGCATTACCGTAAATCCTTACTTTCAAATTGTCCCCGCAACTTTCCTTCAACGCGCGTTCAGCCGTCTGCGAAACCGATGCACGGTATTCGAATATTCGAAAAAAAGAAAAAATTATTTATACCCAGATAGATATTCATCTATTCGTTGATCGATGAAATTTTTTTCGACGGATTACCTGTCTCATGGTTTCGCCGTCCGCTCTATTGCCCTGAGGAGGTAGCCAATAAGTTTCATCGCCAACTTTTTGTTCTACCAGAAGAACCAGACACTTGTCCAGTTTTCTCTCCAACGAAGTTTTCATATTCTTCCTGTCGGCCTCTGTAATTCTAGGCGCCAGAGTAAAGGCAGCCAATTCGGCTTCTCCCGCGTCCTCCAAATCTTGAGCGCTTTGCTCAACGACTCGATCCAGGTCTACCTCCGCGAGACCCTTCTTCCGCAATTCCATTTCTTTTTTTTCCATTTCATAGCGCAACTCGTGATCGTTTTTCATACTATTTTCAAATTCTATCCGATCGAGCGTCGTTTGAAATTTCGATTCGACGAAAGCCATAGGTTTTGTCACGATCGGGTGACGCTCCAAACAAACTGCGCCTAGCAAATCCCATTTCTTTTTTTCAATGATTTCCGTACTCTGAGAACGAACGCCGTGTCCCAGAAGAGCTACAAATAATTCAAATGTACGCTGTACTTGACCAATGTGGATTAACATTATCAACAAATTTGACGTTCACTCTGTCGACTAGAAGTAAAATTACAGTCGAGAGTAGAAAATCGGCGCAGAGTTAACTTGAATTTTCATCCATGGGTGGTAAAAAAAAAAAAAAAAAAAAAAAACGTAACCTCAAATCTAGAATAATTTTACAAAAAGAGATTGTTTCAAACATCTTCTTTACTCACCGCAAAAATTATGGAACGATCCAAACAATTTGACCGGTTGTTTAAACATTGTTTCATTCGCCGAGAAAGCCAAAATAATCCTTAACCTCTACAAACTGATAAATATATCGATTTACACTATTTTCCGTTGACGAGTGATTATACCGCTTCTTGTGGAATTCATATATCAAATTTCAAATGGTCTTTTAATAATTGATATTTTCTGTCGGAATTTAATTTTTACGAAACATTTAACAAAAATACAATCGATCGTTGCTCCTTCCGGATTCGTTCACTCGCGTTCACTCGTTGAAAGAAATCTTATCGTTTGTAGGTAACATCCCAATATGTTGAAATCTTGTTGCGAGAAAAAATGGATAATCGTGAAAATGATTGGAAAAACGAATTTTCTGGTAAATGTATAATAAAAAATAAATATTAGACAGAAAATAGCAGTTTAAAAAATAATTTATTTATCACGGTTGAGCTCTCGGTCGTGGCGATCGTTCAAGGATGAATTATATAGGGAATTATTCGTTACTCGATAAAGTTACTTGAAAAATAACTTGAGAGCATTAAAAACCGAAGAATATAGTGTTTTTTCGCGTATCGAATATATTCGCATTGACACGGTTTCGGTATTTACAATAGTGACACAATAATAATAATTTTTTCTCTTTTTTTCTCTTTTTTTCTCTCTTTTCCTCGGTAGGGCTGCTCCTCTTCAGGGCACGAATATGTAATGAGAAACGTCATTGGCGTCATCGACGACTTTCGACTGAAGCAATTTAATTTCGAGCCTCAATTTTTCCTTCTCCATCTCTTGTTTTCTCATCTCATTCGTGTAACAATTCATCTGTAGTTTGAGCTTGTTTTTTTTGAGCTTGAGCATCTCGGTCTCGTGGAAGAGCTTGCTCTGTTCGGCTCGTAAAACGGCCAATTGTTCTTGGAGCAACTGATGACTCGCCTCCTCCGAGAGCAAGACTTGACCGACTTCCTGCTGCTGCTGCTGCTGCTGCTGCTCGTTGACGCCGCTTTTATCGTTCTTTCCGGCGTTCGTATCGCCGCTCTCGGTAGCGCTCTCGGGCTCCGTGTCCTGAGCAGCCGCTTCCTTCATTATCCAAATTCTCGAGTCCGCCGAGTCGTTCAAGACGCACGAATTTTTTTCGTCGACCAACTCGTTTTCGTTCGTCGGACTCGACGAGACCGGATGAATTCTCGATATCTTGGTCTGTGGCATCAGGGTCTCGATATCCAAGGCTTGAAAATTCAATTCAAATATCAATTCTTTCCAATATTTAATTACATTTTCGTTTTATTGAATATTCACCTTGTGTTTCCGGCGAATTGCTATCGCGAGTCAGATGATTGTTACAATAATTATTAAAATCTCTCTCGTCGACGAATACCGAGCCATCCGCGTTGACTATCGACTCTACTATGACCGAAGGATCACCGTCCTCCATCACTAAATCACCGACTATAGTTCCGTTCGTCGATATAATATTGGCCTCGTTGCTCGTACCCAATAATTGTCCCTCGGTCGTGTCCATGTCGTCGACGACTTGCTCCTGATTCAATCGATGAGCTCCGTACGAATCTTCGACGACGACGTCGTCGCCGCCGCCGCCACCCTCCTCGTTCACCTCGTTGCCTTCGAGTTCACCCGTCAATCCCTGTTCCGAACGATTCCGCAAATAATAAACAATTGGAGCTTCCACTCGATTATCGATTTAGCCAATAAATAAAAAGCTTTTTACTCTCACGTCTTGGCCCCACGGCGACTCTTGCTCGGTCTTGATACGCTTTATCGTCTGTGCAATTTCGTCCTCCGATTCCGAGTAACTTCTCGTTGCTTCGTGACGTTGCAATTTTTCGAGATCGTGAATTCTCTTGAACAACTGGTAAGCCCTTTCCGGTGTTATTTCGCGTTTGAGCTTGTTCGCCGCCGCGATATTGAACAGATCCTTGGATCGCAATATCTTATTTGTTCGTAAACGCACGTATTCCTTGAGCCTCTTGCGATCGATGTGCAACTGCATGAGGTCCTGAACCTCCTGTTTTATCTCGCCGCAGAGTTTACGCTCTTGAGGAAGTTTTTTGAACAATTCCTCAACAAACGAACATGACGTATTTCACATTATTACGTACAACGTCACTCGTCGATGGCCGTAATCCAAAAATTTCCTCGAAAAATATTCTATTCTATCGAAATTATCGAAATTCATTTTTCTATTCCACCTACCTCGGAAATTTCGTGATTGTGTTCATTGTTGACGCTGGTAACTTCGAGCTTGGTGCCATCCTTGGAAGCTCTCAGCATAATGTGAGCCGGACAATTTGTCCTGATGGATCTTGACGAAAAATAAGAAAAACATAGTTTCGAAATTTTCGAAATTTTCAAAATTTTCAAAATCAAAAATGGTGGATCGACGTTGAAAATACTCGAACCGAGAGAGAGAGAGAGAGAGAGAGAGATGTTAATATTTACTGAGATTGTCGCCGTCCCGCTCCCCTGGGTAAAAACTTTTGCCCGCCGTAGATGCAGGCGTACTTGACGGAATAATATTTCAATCTTTCGCTGATGGGTCGCGCCGTTTTCATGTGAGCCCCGCTGACGGTCCTGCTGTCTCTGCGCCAGTAATGAACGAGACTCTGTTTGGAAAAACGTTCCAATTTCCTCTCGAGCTCCTCGTAACTTTCAAAAAGTTCGCCGAGGCGAAACGACGCGTCTTCCTCGGCCGAGACCATCGCTCATCGAATTCGCCGTCGGTCTACGCGTAACAAATATAATTACGTCAATCGTACCAACGATAATCGAACAATTCAAATAATCTTTCAATCGCTCCTCGTAAAACACATAAAAAAAACTAAACTAAACTAAAGACATACAAATAAAATTTCGACAAAATGCGAATGATTGAATTTAAGAAAAGAAAAAAAAAACTGCTACGAAACGAATCGAGGAAAGAATTACGTGGGAAAAGAAGGAAAATTCGATGAATTCGTTTGCCACGAGCAAACAATTTGTATCCATATTTGAAAAATATTCGTTATTTTTTTTATATTATTTCAGTTGTCGGAAATCTTCTACGGCATAAAAATTGTTGATTTCGAGAGAGAGAGTGAAATGGAGGTTAAGGGAAAAGTTTGATTGGCGTGGCAGAAGCCAAGATGGTTGACCGTGAGCACAGACGAAAGTATTTTTCTCGTGAAACGGAATATATCGCGAGGACGATAATCGCGCGAATTTCTCTCGCTCTCGAGCCAGGAATAATTATAATACGTACGTGCCAACGAGTATCGCCAACGAGATAAATTTTCGACGAAAGAGGAAAAAAAAACTTGGTGTTATAACGCACGAATCGCGCCCACATACCCTTCGACTTAACACACAACATTCTAGGATCAAACGGCGCGTCCGTCGTCGTTCCTCTCCAATATATTAGCTATACAAAGTTGGCCGGTGAAATTGAAAAAATCGAATTGAAATAGGCTCAATTCGATTGTATGACGTTAGTGATATTGTAAGATTAATTTTATTGTTTGTAACATCACCAAATTTAAATTATAAAAGCCAAAGAAATTTTAGTATATCAAGTTGGCCGCAACTACTTTTTTGTTTTTTACAATTTCCAGATTTTTCCGATCGATTCCAACGAGTCCCTCAAAAACTCTGTTGAACAACTGTTAATTTTATCGTTTGTAAGAGAGCATAAAAATGTAGTAAAACGGAAAAAAGTATGTTGCCATTGATCCCACCGCAGCACTGCCATCGTACGCTTGTTTGTAATTATATACGAAGACGTCGTAGGGTAAGAAAAAAATTTTTCATTTTTTATTTTCTTGTTTTACAGTATCGTATCAAGATAAATTGTTAAAATTGCATTATTTGAGAATTGTAAGATCGCAGTTTTATCGTTTGTAATGCGCAGTATGATGCGCAAGCACGCGGCGGGAAAAGCCCCTCTCCCAGAGCCACCGCGCTGGTGCGCGTATAGTGGGAGAGAAAGCTCTAGAGTGGGAAGCTCGCTATACTCGACATTACGCGTCGTGGTGCCTGGTAGAGCGGTCGTGCGTCGCGTTACATGCTCACCATTATTTCCTAACCGTATTCTAATCGAACAATTCATTCATTCAGTTAAATCGTATTATTCTCCCTTTATAACCAAATTCATTATATTATTCACAAAAAATTAACAATAAATACGCCAACTGTTTGGTTTTTTTAATTTTAAAAAATCAGAAATTATCGATAATCAAAAACGTCAATTATTTAAATTTGTAATATCCGTGAAGTGAAAAAAATAAAATATTTCGCGTCACGAACTTGTCGCACGACGTTCTCATAAATTACTTTTGTTAATTAATTTTTATAAATTCTTATCCACGTTGTCGTCATGGATTTGGATGGATCACGAGCACCGCTTAGATCTTGGACAACTAACAGCGATTGGTATAAATTGAATAAGTTTTTTTTAACGCTATTAAGTTTTTTAGTTTTTAAGTTCAAAAATATTTGCTTTAATGAAAATTTATTAGTTTCAACATTTTTTTCAACGTAGTTCAAATTTGCCAAGTTCAAAAATTTTGTTTTTTTATTTTGTAATCCGGATTTCGAGAACGAGATGACAGCACCGCAAGACGACGAGAATCGGTATCACTGACTTGGTGCCCCGCCGACAAATAAAATCAACTCGATCCGTCAAAAGGGAAGAAGAAAAAGGAAAAAAAGAATGCAACGATCGAAAAGAAGAGTAGTAGTTTATTGAGCAGGATGTTGGTTGCGCGGTTTATCGTTTATAATTTAGTAATTTATATATCGCACGAGAGGCAGTCGCGACAGTCGATTTTGCTGGCTCCCGCTGGGTTTTCAACCCCTTTAAACCTCCTTAAGCGACGGAACCAACGTGGCCCGATGGTTCGACGCGATTGTTCATCACGTCAGCGTTGCTTTTTCGACTTTTTCGACTTTCTCGACTTTTTCGACGGCCGTACGTGAGCCAGTTACAAGACGATGAGCAATCACGAGCATATCGTGAGGTGCGTTTCAACCGTGGCTCTTGCTCGATGTTTTCCACTTGGTGTGGAAGGCCTCTATGTGCTCGAGATTCACGCCTGAAAATCGTCGTCAATCAGAAATTCAACGACTCTCTCGAGTCTCGTCATGAATCAACAAATGTCATTTCTAATGATGATAATCTTACCAGCTGTTTTCGACAATCCATCCGGACTGAAAGTCGCGGCTTTTCTCTCCTCCGCGCTGAATCCCGTGAGCAAAGTAACGACGGGCGGTTCCTTGTCCCCGTTAAGACCGACTTTCGTTTGCTGAGTGAGATAGTGGCAACATTCGATTATTTGAAAGAAAAACCATGCCTCTTTATCCTTGCTTTTTGGTCCTTTGATCAACGGAAGGGGCAATCGTTCGTGGGGTCTCTGAGCTCGTAAAAATCTCGAGCCCTTTCGAAGCTGTCCTTCGAGCCAACGAGTAGCCTCGCGCGCTTTGCTACTCGTCTTTTTCATTTCGTCCAGTGCAGATACAACTGCGCGAATTTCGACACAACATTTTTTCAATTAAACTTTATCAATTAATGTTTTATTTTTTAATAATAATAATGATAAAACCAGACTCACCGACCGATGGTATAATGACGATAAATTTTTTCGCATAAACCAAACGCTTGAGAGCCGGTGTATGCTTGGCAAGAGCTTCCTGATCGGGTACCAAGTACGGCGACACGAGTCTCGATCGCAAACGGCTCTCGAGAGCTCTGACCTCTGCTTTCAGCCACAAGCGTCCCATGTGCCTCATTAATTTTCCCTTGGATCGTTCGCTCTCGATATCCTTGCCGTCTCCGTCCTCCACCTTCGTCGTCGTCGTCTTCTTCTTGTTACTGTTGTCGTTGTTGTTGTTGTTGTTGTTGTTGTTTATTTTGAGTTGCTCGCTATCGGTTGAATTTTTCAAATCCGCCGTGATGAAAATCTTGCTCTCGTTGTCGTATTTGATGCCGGAATCGGCGATTGTACAAGCATAATTTCCAAAATCAATCAATTTACGAGCGCGCAGATACGTCTCCTCGTTTTTGTACATTTTCGTGTGTCTCAGAGTAAACCAATCGAGTTTCTTGTGCGACTCTCGAAGCAGCTTGAAACCTCGAAGTTCCGTGTCTTCCGGAAGTGGCACCTTCTCGACCGATTCTCGCAATTTTTCCACGCTCGACGTCAACACGCAGTCTCGTTCGAATTCGATCAATGAAATTTCAGTGACGTCGACCAGATTCAAGAGCTCGACGATACGTTTCAACGACGCGCTTCCCGAACTCTTGGCAAACATACGAAATATCTCGGGATGTCCACGCAACCAGTCGAAACAAATTTTTATAGATCCGAGGGATCTCTCGTTACCGATAATATTGATTATTTCGATCGGAGTCAAATATTTTTTTTTCAACAGGGCCATCTTTCCGAAATTTCTCGTGTCTTTGTGACTCTCGGAATTTTCCTTCTCATCCTCTTTGAAATTTGTCGTATCTCCACCACCCTCGTTATCTTTTTTTTCCTCCTGTCTATTGACTGGTGACTCGTTGTCCATCCGATTCTCGGGCTGAGCTACGTTGTAATCGCTCGCGGTGCCCTCTTCCTCGTCCGTCTCCGATATATCGGAATTCATCTCGTCGCTCGAGGATTTCATGCGCGTTCCATCAACGTCGCTGGCATCCGAATCCGAACTGTTGAAACGTTTTCGTGGTCTTCGAAGTTTTTTCAAGAGATTCTTTGATTTATCGCGATATTTTTTGTCCCCACGATCCGCCGTGCCGTTGTGAATATTTCTCGCTTTATCGTCGTTATCATCATCATCATCATCATCATCGTCATCATCGTCGTTGTCGTCGTCGTCGTCATCGTCGTCATCGTCGTCATCGTCATCGTCATCGTCATCGTCGTCGTTGTTGTCGTCGTCATCATTATTATCATCATCGTCGTTGGTGTTTCGATCATCGAAAAACAAGGAGGTACCATTGGATACTTGGGCGATCGTGTTGGACGGATTGGTCGACACGAAAGCTTCCTGCAAACGGGTTATAGTCGCTTGCATCAGTTGTGATAGTATCGTCAGTGTAAAAGCTATAGCACCTTGAACCTCGTTGGATTCCCGAGACTCGAGTTTGGCTATCGACATGAGGCATACAGCGACTATCTTGAAAATCATATCGTTCGTTGGACGAGTCGGTGGTGGTTGATTTTTCAAATTCTGCAGATAATTATCGATGCTGTCTTCGTCCTCGAGACTCTTGAGATTCTTCTTCATCGTCGTCGTCGTCGTCGTCGTCTCGTTTTCTTCGACGCTCAAACAATTTTCCAATTCGACAAGTAGATCCTGACAATCGTGATTAATGCGCTCCGAATTCGACGACGAGCTGTCCCAAAGTAGCAACAGACTGAATAATTTCGCGACAAATTTTTGAAACGAGTTCGTCTCTTTGCCGGTGTACGAGTGAGCGCTCGTTATTCTCTTGAGATTACCCTCGGTACCCTCGAAAATTTCGCTGCACAATATACTGCGCGTGTAATGGTAAACCGCGTCGAGACCGTAGTTTGAATTTCCAGCCATGGTACCCATCTGATTGTGCGGCATGCCGATATTCGGATCTATACAGACGGCGCACTTGTAATATCTCGTTGCTATCGTGGGATCCCAGGTTGGATCAAGATCGAGCTTGTAACGCGCCAAATCGCCCAGGCACACGAGACTCCGGTGAATTATCTTTGTCGCGCATTGTCGTATCTCGTTCGAGGTTAACTTGCTCTGTAACGTTTTTGACTTGTGCCAAGGCGGACGCGTCGTCTTGTCTCGCGGCGGCGCGAAATCTATCGTTCCCGACAGATCCAAATCGCATTCCATTTGCAGCTTCAGTATGAGGTGATGGTAAAATCCGACTCCCACCGCCAGATGCGACGACAATAGAGCCTTTTCCGTCTCGTTCCAGGTATTTCCCTGAGAATCAGAAATTTTACTCTCAACTGTCCATTCGATATTTCAAATATTCACATCTTCAATTTTTATTAGTTTATTTTTTTTTTCCTTTTCACTCAATTACTATTACACATATTTTTTTGCATTACCTTTCGTAATTTTTTAGAAGCCGAGACAACATCGTAGAAGCCTTTCCTCCAGAGTAACTCCTCGGTTTTACGAGCGTGTCCGACGGGATCTTTCAAGATCAATCTTTCGCAATAATCTTTGAGTTTAGATCTGAGAACTTCTCCGCTCGGCGTAAATACGTCGCTGACCGTCAGGGCGCAGCCTCTCTGCTCGTCCAGTCTCATGGCCATATCCGTTATACCCCTGACAAGGGCAAATTTCTTTTTTTTTTCTCATTTTACTATAAAAATTGTAAAAATGTTTCTACCTGTACAGTCGCCTCGTAATCTCCAGGCAATCTGCCGTCCGGCTATCCGGAACATTTCGATTGTACGACCTTCTCATTTTGTTTTATTCATCTCCAATTTCCTCATGCCATTCATCATTTCCCCGCGGTCTCTCGACACGCGTATCTTCGTCCGACGATCGACATTCGCCCACACACGCCTTCCTTTCTCTCTCTCTCTCTCTCTCTTTCTCTCTGTCTCACACTCACCACTTGGACGGATAATCCTCGATTTTCGTAACCAATTTTTTTTTTCCTCATCCAATTTTTATTCAGTTCCAACGACGTCGAGTTGGCTTCGAACGTAAAATTTCTCGTCGTCTTATCTTTGAAAGGAAATTAAGAAAAAAAAAAAACGAATATACATATACAGATACTACCAAAATGCGAAAAATACGAAAAATATGTAGAACGGATAAGAGCTAAAGAGGTTGCAGAAGGGGGGGGGAGGGGAATTGACACGCAGCGCCCACGAGAGCAAGAATTTTTCCCGGGAAATTCAATAGTCGAACGCGGCAATGGTGAATCATACGCAATAAATAATTTTACAATAAAAAACTCGTTGCTTGGTTAATTTTGTTATAAATTATCGATGATTGATATATAAAGATTTGTGAAGATTGAGATAATTACGAGCTCAATAAAAAATCTTTATTAGTACAGTTAAATTAACTCCATAAAACATATAAACTTTCGAGTTTTACTTATTTCAAAAATTATCGCACTTACATCATTCTCGAATTATAAAAATCAGAAAGCGGTTACAAAAAACGAACAAACGATACATTAAACAATCTGGAATAAAGGTTCCATTAAAAAAAAAAGCGAAACAAAGAAAAAAATTGAAACAAAAAAAATCAATGAAAGCGTTTAATTCAATAATACGAACGAAAAAAAGAAACAGGATGAAAAACTTTTTCCTCAAGTTCTTTTAATCAATAAAAAAAAATGAAAAAGGAACTGAACGGTTCTTGTGTTCTGCTCTGCTTGCACCTTAGATATTAATAATTTCGATAAATATTGCTAGTTACTCGTCAGAGCTACTTTATTGCGACGTTCTTTGATCCCGATGTGGCACATTAGTAATAAAAATTACTCACACAGTCTCGGTGAACTTTTTATTGAGGAAATATCCCGCATACATATATGAATAATCATTGGCGATCATTTTCTTCCGTAGATACATGTTGAGGTAATAATCAAAGCTTCGAGCTCTTAAAGAGATGATTCGAGTACTTTATTGAAGCAATCTCTGCTGTAATATGTGTGTAGGACAAATATATATATATATATATATGCGTATATATATGTACACGTAATATCGTGTCGTTGAGAATAATTAACGCACTCCAAGCAGCCTACCGTTCTGTGCGAAACCCACTGAGGCCCTAGTTTCATCGTTTATTATACACGATACATATCGTTTCCAGCATCACGTACGTGTACCGAAGCAGGTCGAAAATATGATATGCACGTAACGCAACAAAATATCGGTCATTATTTCCGGCTAAATTCGATATCGAGGCCACGAGCTGTGACCACCCTATAAACCGTCCAATTTCGTTCTCACATTATAAAAATAAATTCCGGTTATCAACCAGTAATAGCTGTTAAATAAAAAAAATTAAAAAAAAAAAACAAAACAAGAACAAAAAACGAAAAAAAAATAATTGCCCAATAATGCATCATGTTACTAGAAAATACCGGTCACAATCATGTTTTTCTTCGAACATAATTTTATGGCCAATAATATGATGTTTAAAGTTCAGACTTAATACAGAATACAAGTATATGTTTTAAGAGATCTCGAATCGAAGAAATACGCTTCGCAATCATCAATCGAATTTCCACGTATTAATTAATCTACTATTATTCATGAAAATAGTTTAATCAACAGTATGTTGTGTGAATAAGCAGACGATTAAAGGTGATATTGAAGCGATCAACAAAACACCTTATTGGCTCGTCATTTAATGATACCTCATTTGCTCGGCATCACTTACGAGCTCTTGACACCTTTTACTGCTATATTTATTCATAAATACTGAATTTTTCAAATAAAACAACTAATTTGAGTGTAAGCATTGGGACGAAAAAAATTAATTACCGATAATATATTGTGCACATTTTTTTTTTAATGTATAATATTAATGATGATGTAAATAATATTATTTAACACAATTGCTCAATTAAAAGTCAAATAAATGGATATGCAGTACACCGAAAAACATGATTTGAATAATGAAAAAGTGAAAAAATTTTCTGCACCAGCAACTTATTCCATTTTGGCATAAAGCGCAATTACAGTATACTGGTATTTTTTTGGTACTTGAATTTATTACTTACAAAAAAGAACATAAAAACACAAATAAAAAAATATTTTTAAAGAAAATAATAAATTATTGAAGTTTCGAAATTTGGAGACTTCAACTCTCTCTCTCTCATCATGGATTTAAAATATTCACGATGATTTTTCGGATGTAATTTTTAAATGTCTACTTTCTCCTGGAACATAAATGCATCTTTGAAAATGCATAATTATAATTTTATTACCGACCATCGGTATTGATAACATTTTTGTAAAAAAATAATATATTTGAAGGTTTTTTTAATTGCCGACTACTTAATTCTACTACAATAACTGTTATTATAAACGAATTCAACGTAAATGAGAATTGCAACGCGTTAGACGCATCATGTTTAATTATTATCGAAAATCTTCAGATGAACAAAGAGCGCAGAGGCGTCTGCTGACATTAAGCTTGTGCTGCCACCTGAAAAGAAAGTTGGAAGCTCCTGCAATGTATAGTGCGATCCAGACACTGATTATTATTATTATTATATTCCTATAGTTTGGAGTAGGAAATGTAGGACGGGTTTCTCCCTCCAGCTGTGTGTGTTTTATGATGATGCTGCTGGTGCCGTTCTGTGGCGCTGCTTCATCATCTAAAACACGCATTTCCTTGTCGAGGTCCGTGGACAACGGTCGACCAGAGAATATCGCTGATTTTTGTTCTTGTTGTTGTTCTTTTTTTCGTTTCCTGGCTGGATCCTGACGGCTATCCACTAAGCGCTCTGCGCTACATCTGCATTATCTCGGTTGATTTCCATCTTTTAACTCGTTTTAATCATTAGAATATACGGCTATTAGAAGTTGGAGCCGCGTGCGTTCAAGACCACGGTGCGTCGAGTTTACGTTCCAGCGTGACTTTATCACCGTGTGCTCGTGCTTTTTTTTCTTCTTTTCTTTTCTTTAATGAAGTGTAACGCCGCGCAAGTGCGTAGACATTTGCTCCAATCTGCTGCTTGAATCATAATTTTTTTTTTTTAATTCAATTCTTTTTTAAAAGATGTTGAAAAAAGGATATTAGGAAATTCTTGAAAAATACTTTTTTTCTCTTTCAAGTCGGCTTATCTCATAAAAGAAAGTTTGTATCTCTTGATAAGAGTTCATCAGTCATTATACGAATCGAGAACAAAAATAATTGTCTTGATATTAATGAATAAATGTAATTATTAACTGTATTGACTGTATTTAATTATTCTAAAATAAATATTCACTAAATTTATGATTTGTAATAATTTATTTTACTGAAAGTATCTTCCTTTCGTGAAATTTTGCCAATATTTGGAAAACAATAAAATCATTTATTGCAGTAGAATACGTGTAATTGATCATTTTTTTTCAATTCAGTAGATTTTGTTTAAATCAATTTATTTAATAATGTAAAAATGATCAATTTTAAATTCGCTATTTGATGTAGTTTTAAATATATACATTTCTGCTGCTTAATAATAACCGTGAAACAGCTGATTGTACAGTATTATAGCGGTGGAGTTTAAATATCCCTCGAAGCGCGCTAGCACACTCTTCATATCTTTCTTAATCGTCACAGATATAAGAGAAGAGATCGGACACTTGCGAGTAGCCCGGACAGCCTCCGATCATGTCCTCGCTTCTTGCCAATTGCTTCAGAAGATTGACTGAAGTTCCGACGAAACACGAGGTATTTAAATAACTATTAGTATGTGTGTATTGGAGTAATTAAAAAAAAAAAATTACTTTTTTTCGGAGCCACCCCCCAAAAAGCTTCAGGGTGATGGAAAAAAACGTCTGGTACAATGTGAGCCTTTAAAAAAAAATTCGAGGTCGCTCATTGCGATTTTCTATTTCCCATTTAAATAACAGGAAATTTTTTTTTCATCGAAATTTTACAGCTCATTGAGGAACAAATGGATTGGTATGAACAATACATATTTTCATAGAAAATTGAACGCTCTACAAAAAAAGTATCTTGTAATTTTTCGATAAATCCATCCCATCAAAAGTTATTCAAGCTTAAAGTTTAATTAATCAAAAAATTCGACTTGTTTATTTTTTCAGAAAAATGATTAACTTTTTCAGAAATTGTCATAAAATCTTTTTTGTGGTTCATCTTATTTTCTATAAATATAAATTATTCAATAAGTTGCGAATGATTATTGATGAAAAAGTTGATGATTTTGCTGAAAAAGTAAAAAAAAAATGGAATTCTTTAATTAATTAAACTTTGAGCTTGAATAACTTTCGATGGGATGGATTTATCAGAAAATAACAAGCTACTTTTTTTGTAGAGCGTTTAATTTTCTATGAAAATATTTATTGTTCATACCAATCCATTTATTCCTCAATGAGCTGTAAAATTTCGATGAAAAAAAATAAAAATATTTCCTTTGTTACCTGAATGGGAAATAGAAAATCGCGATAAGCTACCACGAAATTTTTTATTAAGGCCTTATATCGTACCGAGCGTCCTTTTCCATCACCCTGAAGCTTTTTGGGGAGGTGGCACCGAAAAAAAAGTTATTTTTTAAAATCATTTTAGTGTATATATCTGTATATTATATTAGATATGTGTACGAAAGATATTGGATGCACATCGACAAAATGGGGGTTAAATTCATATTAAAGTTTTGGGCACTAAACCTGGAGAATGTTTGAAAGTTTTCGCGACAGACATAAATGCGATCTAGAACTGAATTGAGTTGCAAAGTTCAATATAGATACTACGTTCGATTTAAATTTACTTCCTTCGGATAAGGCTTGTTAATTAACAAATATTTGTCTACAGGAGATCATATAATTACTCAAGTTCATGTACTTCTTTTTATCATTAAAATGTATTTTTTTCTGGATTTTTTTAAATTGAATAAAATTAAAAAGTTAATTTATCAATAAATTAT
>JABMBV010022528.1:0-16303 GCA_018906735.1 Mesochorus sp. PSUC_FEM 10030011
TAATTTGATTGATTTCTTAGAAAGAACATCTTCACGTTACAGCGACTATTTGTTTATTAAATAAATATTAATTTTTTTTTCATTAGAATTTATTGCTATTTTTCAAAAGTTTCCCATAACAAACTTATTCGAATAACAATGAAAATGTCCATGTCTTGTCTGCATCTCGCCCAGGGGACGAACTACTGTGTGGTTTATAGACGGTGCAAACTGTCGATAGTTTTAAAACGATCGTGGATGTTTTGCAAACGAACTACTGACATTCTTGAATTTAGTCAATCTAATGCTTGATTGCTATAGAGGATGCGGTGCTGACTAAATTTTCAGATAATACGGTGTGTAAACAGAGTGCAAAGGGTGTGCGGATATTTTCATGTTTATTCGGAAAGTTGTGGTCTAAAAAAAATAAACATCTAAAAAGTTATTGGTAATTTATTTCTTTCCATCAAATTATTGCATCATTACGTATTTGACTTACAACTGTTAACGTTTCATGCTGTACATACCTATTAATATTTTTTCTTGTTAAAAGATCTGATTGATTTATCAAAAGTGTGCGTTCGAACGATCATTTTATTGATACTTGTAAACCTTTAACAGCTCCATCACTCACGCTTCTACCCCACTTCTCCTTACCCGATCTATTCGTTATCGAGAATTAAGCTTCGTGCAGATTGGACGAGTCAGGCTCGTTCGTTATCTGGTTTCGAGTTTTGAGAACGATAAATGGGTTGAAATTACTTTAGGACAACTCTCAAACAACTTTGGTTGATCGGGCTATCCATAGGGTTTGAAAGTTCACATCCATACACACGGTTTACACTTGTTTCGAAGTTTGCAAACGGCTTTTGCCTGTATATAAACCGATAAGTAGCTGGTGTGCACAGATGCATTGAACTGTTGAAAGTGTATTCAAGTTCGAAGACTAAAGTAGTCATTTTCGATATTAATTTTTGACTCGTTAATAGAGTTGATAAACGTCAGTTTGAAACAAAAATGTTGTTGTTTGTGTCCTCAGTTTCAGTGCAAGATATTGTTTAACTATATCCAACGCTGTAAAAGTTTGTCTATGAATTTAAATATTCATGATATTGAGCCATACTGGCTTTGATGTATGTCCTTTATCGTAGAATATTATGAATCAATGCTTCGTAACTTCTATTCTAAAAGTTAAGTTCTATATGAAACTAAAAAAATAACCATTCGTTGAAAAAAAAAAAATCAAACACTATGTAATTACGAGAGTTTATTGTTGATTGTGGTTCAAGTATTTTGGAAAAAAACCAAAATGATTACAAAAATCGATTTTAAACCAGTCAATAACGCAGCAAACTATTTAGAACTATTGTAATAAAAGGAAAAGCGGAGGATGTTCATGAATTTTTTGTCAAACATTTACAATCCAGATTTTGCTTGAATCCAATCGCGGAACGAGGCAATTTCTGTGTAAACACCAGGCCAGCCTGGCCTGGCGCAGCCATTACCCCATGAAACTATTCCAGCCAAACGTCCACCGATCGTCAGCGGGCCACCAGAGTCACCCTGGCAGGCATCTTTGCCTCCCTGTGGATGGGCAGCGCAAATTTGTCCAGCTGGAACTCCACCGAACATTTTGTAAGCTTCGCTGCATTCGGATTTAGTGATCATCGGTACGCTAACTTTTCGCAAAGCTTCCGATTGGCTGCCACCTTCATAGATTGCACCCCAGCCTGTTATAACCGAGGCAGTTCCAGCCACGGATTCCTCGTTCATGTCAAACAGAGCAATTGGTTTTCTCGTTGCATCAAGGTTGAATGGCGTTTCCACTTGTATCAGGGCAACATCATTTATTGGTATTCCATAGACGTTGGTCTTGTAATTCTCGTGTTTGATGAATTTCTTCACCGGATGTGTACTACCTCCGCTTGACATGCGATCGGTACCGGCACGAACCGTTACCGATTCAGCCGAATAAACGGCACAGTGAGCAGCCGTAACGACCCAATCTTTACCGATAATAGTACCACCGCAAAAACCGTAACCATAAATTTGCAATGACACTTGGTGCGGTACCTCTTCGATAGAAACTGATTCACCACCGACTATGCGACCATTTGGCGTATAGGGATTCAGAAGATTGAACTCTTCCGGTATTATGGCGGCTGGAAAAGTTACGAAAAGTTTTCATTCAACTTTATTGCAATTGAATTTTCGTATATACAATTGTATACTGTTCGTGAAACAGACTTTGGATTTTTTTAAAAGAAAAGACATTTTTTAATCATTTAACGATTGATTAGTTTTCAACTCAGCTGAAAATATTTCAGCATTATTTTTCTTTCGAGTAGAATTGAAATGGAATAAAATTGAAGTTAAAAATGAAAGACTTACCAAGCCCGACTGTGGCGATTGCCGCGATCAGTATCAACTTAAACATCTTCCAAGTTTGTTGCGTTACTGACTGACTTAATGCTGATTCGAGCTTGCTTATTTATACCCAACATTATTGCGAGATTTATGCGATTCGTGATCGTGATTTGCGGATTTTTCGAATTTTTTCCTTCTTAGATTTTTTTGCGATGCGATATTGAAATCAATGAGCCAAATGAAAACTCGATTAATGCAAAACAATCGTAATCTTGTGAAACCAGGAAGATTGAACTTCTGAAATTTTTTATTTGTATATGAGATCATCGTGCAGCTCAAATCTTGCAGCGATGATTGATAAATTATAAATTTATTACTGATGGATTGTATCGCAATATTTTGATGCTGCACGATGATAAGTTCAAGATTCAGCTCACGATCATCCTGAAGACAATGCGATGGTGTCACGTTCAGAAAACGATAACATATTGACGTACATTGAATCTGAAGATTCGGCATTAGATATCTCGTCAAAATTTGATATCGTGATATAGATGTGATAATAAGAGTTATTGATTGTTTATTGACACTGGTGCCATCAATGCTAAAGTTGAATGAAATGAAATGACCTCTCAAGTGCAATATCCCCTCTTTGGTTTAAAAACCACTCTGATATTTCCTCTTTCTTTCATCCTGTATAAATAATGGTTACCAAAAGAAATTCTTGTCAAATAGCACGGTGTTGCCGTCAAGTAGCAACATGTCATCTTTGTTCATAACCATTGTACTTGCAGTCTCTTGCGTCGCTTTGGGTAAGTTAAGCAAACACCCAAAATTGCACCAATATTGTGAAGCCTTCGCATTATATTATCATTTATAATTTTATTGAATTATTCTACACAATGATGTATATTCATATATTTATTATTTTAGACTTAAATATATTCTCTGTTCATCCATATAAATATCGGTAAATTGTCAAATCGTTCACTTGTTATGAAGCTTTCAAGATCTCTGTACACATGTCATCACATGCGTATATAGAACACATATTGAATAAATTGTCCATATACAACGGTGAATTATTTATAGATAAATTGAGTTACAAAATAATCAAATCATTGATCAAAGTATGAAGACAAGTTTTTTATAGCATTGAATCATTTTAATTTTTTATGTGCAGCCCATAAAAAAAGTCATCCGTTATAATGGGGAGGATCTGATCAAGAATTGTTATTTGATCGTAGGTTTGAATTATTTCCCATTATTTTAATTGATTTTCAAGTGGATGTATGTGGTGTGTATTTTATGAGCTCGAGCCAGTGGAAAATGTCATAGTTTCATAGCTGATCGAATAGCATCACCGATGCGCACCAAATCAATTCATTTATAGGTCTCGATTAATTAATCTGTAGGTCGGAATTTATGCCTTCCACTGCGCTATCCCATTTATTTATGAACATCTCGAGCTACTACACAATTTTCGGTTGACGATTTTACATGAAATAGTCGCGCATATAGCTTTCGGCTGATAATAATTTCACGAACAATTTCCGGGTCACGTATCACTCTTGAATTCATCCCGATGGTGGAGTGTGATCTGCAGGTTTTGGATATTCTAAACCGTGGAATACCGTATACTATAGAAGGCCTCCGTATATACAAATATACGTTATGCGGTGTAGTATTATTGGGTGTTAACGTAAACTCGTGCCTTGGGGAGGGGGGGAGGTCTCTTTCATTCGCGGTAGCATTCTATGCAGACGCTCAGGTACAGCGATACATCAGCAAACTGTCTCCTCCTCCCTCTGTCGCTTTAGAATCATATACATTTGGTGAAAACCGACAAATTTAACGTTTCAGCGAGCACAAGCGTCATTCCGGATTCACGTATCTATACGATATTCCCAGACGGTCGTATAGTAGGTGGTGAAGATGCTAGGATTGAGGATCACCCCTGGCAGGCGTCACTTCAGACTTACGGATTTAGTTTCTGCGGTGCCTCTATTATATTGGAAAATTGGGTTATAACAGCTGGTCACTGCGTAAGCTATCCAGCTTCTTCCATAACCGTAAAAGCAGGCACGTCTCGAAAGACGCAGGGTGGCTCGAGTCATCAAGCTGAATTGATAGTACGACACGAGGATTATCATACGAATCGTTATGGAATACCTTTGAATGATGTCGCACTAATAAAGGTCAGCCAGCCATTCGTGTTCGATTCTACGCGCGCGCCGATCACGCTTTTCGAATATCAGGAGGAATCTGTTCATGGTATTCTAAGTGTGATAACCGGCTGGGGTGCTGTTCGCGAAGGCGGCATCACATCTGAAGTCCTTCAGAAGGTCAAAGTTCCCATTGTATCGAAGTCGCTTTGTAGCGAAGCTTACAAATCTTTCGGTGGAGTACCCGAGGGACAGATTTGCGCTGCTCATCCACAAGGTGGAAAAGATGCCTGTCAGGGTGACTCTGGTGGTCCGTTGACAATCGATGGACGACTTGCCGGCATAGTCTCATGGGGAAATGGCTGTGCCAGACCCGGATATCCAGGTGTCTACACTGAGGTTGCCACTTACCGCCAATGGATCGCAGACAAAGTTGGCATATAGGAACTGATTGTTCTTCGATCTCTTCTGAAACGTTTGCAGAAAAATCAGCTTTGGAGTTGACACGTTTTTTTCGTCGAGTGCACTTGATTTGTACTTTATAAAAGAAACTCCATTCAATAAAAAAAGAAGCGGCTCATCATAAGCTTTACCACGATCAAGGGAATATTGTTGTAAATTATTTTTTACATTTAATTCTCTTGATAATTTCGCAGCGGTCCAATTATTGGTTAACAACAATTATTCAGTAGTTAACAACATCCAATGGTGTAGCTACCTACTGATCATGCCATTAATGGCAATAACAAACACGTTATTGTACATTGTTAATTAGTGTTGTACATAACCAGAATTTTACGCATAATGTATTTTAAATAATCATGAATTCTCAAATGCAACTGGAACGATAATAAGATTTTTTACATGAATTACGCTGACACTTATTTAGTCCGTATTATCATTAGCTTGCCATTAGTCAAACTGGTGACCTGGCTTCTGATATATGTAACAGATATGGAGATAGTTTCTGATATATACAGAGGTTTGAATAAAGAAACAATGAAGCATATAATGATAAATATTTTATTATATTTTAGTGACATGGACAAATATTAATACAAATATTAAAAAAAGAAAACATCAATTGTAGAAAAAAGTGTCTATTTAACGGTTACTTTTTAATTTATTAATAAATAACTCTCGAGAGTATTGAATATGGGTTCTATCAGATAAGAGAGTTTTATCAGTCTATAGCATTCTACATATCACAGCCATCAGTCCTATCGATAGAAGGCTCGATTTAATGACCGATGACGATGATCGGCGTCATGTGGCCATCGATCTGTCGATCCATTCGCGATAGTAAGAAATTTCGGTGTAAACACCGGGATTTCCAGGGAGAGCACAACCGTAACCCCATGACACAACACCCGATAAACGATTGTCAATCGCTAGAGGTCCCCCCGAGTCACCCTGACATGCGTCCTTGTCGCCTTGTTGATAACCAGCGCAAATCTGACCAGGATGGATCTTGGTCAATTTGGAATAAGCCCTGGCGCATTGGGCCTTGGATATTATCGGCACAGTAACAATTTGAAGTTTTTTAGGATTGATGGTTGTCCATTTGTCTATGGTGCCCCAACCAGAAATGACTGCGTTGGATCCAACCTTGGTTCTTTCATATTTTTCATACAGTTTTATCGGTTGATTGGTAACGTCAAATGCAAAAGGTTTGCTGACACGAAAGAGAGCGATGTCGTTAATCGGAATCCCATTTGAATCTATGGTGTAATTTTCATGGCGTAAAATCAGTGTAACCCGATGTGATGTTCCACCGACTTGAGCCTTGTTCGATCCAGCTCGTACGGTATAATCGAGTCTCGGATAATCGGCACAGTGGG
Organism: Mesochorus sp. PSUC_FEM 10030011; assembly: GCA_018906735.1. Taxonomy (NCBI): domain Eukaryota; kingdom Metazoa; phylum Arthropoda; class Insecta; order Hymenoptera; family Ichneumonidae; genus Mesochorus; species Mesochorus sp. PSUC_FEM 10030011. The sequence goes on from JABMBV010022528.1 coordinate 6,353, forward strand.
CCGCTGTCAGTATCCAATCCTCAGCAATTATGCTACCACCGCAGAAGTGACGTCCATTGATACCGATACTGACTTGATAGGGAATGCGCTCGATCGACGTGCCCTCACCGCCTATAATCCGATCATCTAGGAAATCTGATTTCCTCGGGAACGTTGAAATTCGGCTAGCTACAGAGTTAAATCAATTGATCGATTAAAATTAATTTTCATATTAGGCTTCTTGCATCTTCTGATTTACTTAAAAAATACAAGAATTATTGATCTTTTGGTCTAATGACATCTCTACGATAAGGCCGAAGTCATAAATTTGTCATTCAAGATTGTTCGACGATCACATGATAAATGAATGAAAACACTCACCGAATGTAAAATCGATTAGCGCAACAATTGCTAAAAATTGAATCATCATTGAGCTTCTTCTACCAGAAATCCGCTGACTATCTCGACAAAAATTTATTGCTTCTATATATACCCAGTGCGTACAAGCTCAATACCCCGAACCTTTATCAGTCGATTATTCTGACATCAAGGTATTGTTTAATTAATTTTTTTTCTCGGGATTGATAGTACTATCTAATCGAATTTTGGATTCCGGAGTTTCCCCTTATCAATGATTCTAGATAATGCTAAATAGATTCCTGTAGTAGCATTCGAACAATAGAAAATCTTAGATTTATTTCTTATACCAATGGCCGTAAATAGGATTGGAAAATAATGCATAGAAAACATTTTCACTAACGGTATTTATTTTTTTAAATCATAACTCACGAATATAACAAAGTTAAAAAATTGATTTTTCAATCACTTTAACTATCGTGAATTCCATCATACTGCTCATTACAAAAAGCCTTGGTGACGATTGGTGACTTTTTGTCTGAATGACTTGATTAAATAAAGCAATAAACAGGGAGAATTAATCTTCAAAATCCTGACACGTTGTTGACTAATTTTCTTGTTTCCAATAATGGAATTTTCCCTCAATGTCATTAGATTGAACATGAAAATTGCTGACGGCTTTCCTTTTTCTCCTGTCCCTATAGTGACTTGTAGAATTGTAACGATTAAACTTACAAACAAGAAGGCTGAAAGGAGCAACCCCTCTTTTGGAGATCGTTTTTTTCTTAGTTGAAAAGGAGAGCTTACTAGTGAATGGAAAATAAGGGTTTTCAATCTTGATAAAGAAGGAATGAGATAAAGGGACTAGAAACCATCTTTAAACATCCATCAATCGGATATGCCATCAATCTGAAATCAATTTAGGCTACAGAGTTTAAATTTCAGCTTGGCTAGAACTTGGTAGGAACAATCGAGTAATGTTGTCGCTGTGCATATCTTGAGGTAGTTGGGGAGGTTTCGTAATGTTTGTTCATCTGTGGTGGTAAGAGATGTTCAAATATTGGAGTTTCTCTTTATCCAATCGCGATAATAAGCGATCTCGGAGTAAACGCCGGGTTTTCCAGCGACTGCACATCCAAGGCCCCACGAGACAACGCCAGCAAGACGTCCATTAATTGCCAGTGGTCCGCCAGAATCTCCGTGACAAGAATCTTTGCCACCTTTCTCGTAACCAGCGCAAATTTGCCCTTCCGGAAGTCCACCGATGTTCTGATAAAGTGTGTTACATCTTTCTTTCGATATTATCGGCAATTCGACGCGATTTAAAATATCGGGATATCCACTGCCGGTTTCACCCCAACCAGTTACAACCCCAATCGCTCCAACCTTCGCTTCCTCGCCCTTGGCAAACAGCGAGATAGATTTTCGCGTTGCATCGAATTCAAACGGTTCACTGACTCGTAAAAGAGCTATATCGTTACTGACCCGGCTAAAACCAATCGAACCAAAATCTTCGTGAATAATTATCTCGCTGATACGGTGAAGCGAACCACCCTCAAATTGATCTGCAGTGCCAGCAAGAATCGCCAAACTTCCAATCGCCTTTTTGGTCAAGCAATGAGCCGCGGTTAGAACCCAACTTTTTGATATTATGCTACCGCCGCACCAGTGACCGTAATCCTTTAGCTGCAGACTTATCTGATAAGGATTTGCTTCAATCGTCGTCTCCGTACCGTTAATTATCCGACCGGTAAATAGGCTACGAAGATGTTTCGATAATGAGTGGACATTTTGTTTTAGTACTGGATCAGCTGCAAAAAAAAGTTGAGAAAAATAATCATAAAATAAAATTCAAATTTTATTTAATTGAAATATTATTTACAAAATCTTATAAGATATCGAAAATTATGAAAAATAAATAGGTGATTTTCCGTTTATAGATTTATTTTATTTTTTTTTCAAAGTCTAGGTTTTTTCAAAGATTTTTTCGAAATTTGAACGAACTTGGTTCTAAATATTATTGTTTTTTCGGGAATTCACATTTGTCTACAATTTAATATTTCACAATATATTTGGTATATATTTTTTTATTTTAAATTTGTCATTATTTTGAATTAAAAAAATACTTTCAAATCATTACACTCATTATTTAGTTTGGTGAAGAATTTTTTAAAATTATATTTAAATTTCATCGATTTTTATTTACCAGTTGCAATCGCAGCGAAAAGAGTGAACAACGTGAAAAGTTTGTACATTTTTAAATCTGTAATCTTCAAAAACTTGACCGATTAATGGATTTCAATTATCTGCTACACAATTATTTGCTATTTTATACGCAAAATTGTCTGCGATCTTTCTTATCATAAATGAGAATGTATACTGCACATCACGGCTACCGGTATAAACCTAATTGCAAATGTTTTCCGGAGCTCTTTAAAAAACCAATATGAGTGTTTACAGAAATTAACTGAAGTGCGAGAGAGATAAGGTATTATCATTTTCATTATGATAATAGAAATGTGTACGCTATCGGTACAGTCCCAAATGATAAGATAGATAATAATCAAAGACTTTGCGTGTAAGAACAACACGTGTAACTTCCGTATATCGTTTTCTCTATTCTTTCATAAATTTAATACAATTATGAAATCTGATTTTGATAAAAACGTCAAACATATTTCGAGTATTACGTACTTTTTCATCTAATATTCTATATATACTAACACATATACGTTATGCTTCTTCTAATCGGAAAAAAAACCCAAGATTTTAAAATAAAATATAAAAAAAAGGAACAAAACTTTATCTATTAGAGTGTATTACAGCAGACTATGTATGTATATATAGACATAGATAGATAAATATTTCAATGGTGGGATTTATAAGGCCCGATCGGTGAATTCGTAATCAGTTGAACTTTTTTGAGGAACCAAGATTGACGAAAATGTTGAAGCTTCTTCTCTTCTTAACCGTATTGACCGTGGTCACCTCAGGCAAGTAGAATTATTTGATCATGTCAACATTTGCTTTGTAAAGAGTTCAGCTTTTCATTTAATTATACATGAACATTTACTTTTTACGACGATTTAATAATAAGAATCTATTAAAAATTTATTTCGCTATTTTATTATTACATCAAGCTTTGTTAAATTATCAATAAATCTTTTCCTTCAATGTTATAATCTTGTAACGTTTGAATTTATTAATAAATCTGGAGGAACTTTATTAAAATGTTTCTATATATAAATTTACTTCAACAATCTATTGTCGGCAAACAATTCTACATTTTTTATTTTTTATTATATTTTTGTGCGTGTTTCTCTTTCAAATAGCTGGTCTGGTGTCGCGACAAAGGGTTCGCGGATTTCCGTCAATTTCGCGTCTCTCCGGTAGAATAATAAATGGTGAAGAGACGACGATCGAGGAAAATCCTCATCAGATAAGCCTCCAAATCAGCGGTTATGGTCACTGGTGCGGTGGCAGTATAATATCAAGAAATTGGGTTTTAACAGCAGCTCATTGTGCTGGCTATTATCTAAATCGATATACCATTCTTGCTGGAACAGCCAATATTTTCTTGGGTGGTTCGCGTCATCATGTCAGCGAGATAATTGTTCACGAGAATTTCACTACTAATTCTCATGGTATCGGAGTGCATGATATAGCGCTCATGAAAGTAACTGAACCATTTGAATTTGATACTGTGCGAAAACCTATTCCGTTATATGCCTTGGACGAAGAAACGACAGTTGGATCGATGGCGAATATCTCGGGTTGGGGTACAACGAGTTCAGGAAAACCAACAATATTAAATGTTGTCCAAGTGCCAATAATATCGAAAGCAAGTTGCAATGAACTCTACAAATTCATCGGTGGAATTAACGAAGGACAAATTTGCGCTGCCTACGATGAGGGTGGTAAAGACTCGTGTCAAGGCGATTCTGGTGGACCTCTGATCGTCGATGGACGTCTAGCAGGTATAGTCTCGTGGGGTGTCGGGTGCGCTGTCGCTAAACAACCCGGTGTCTATACGGAGGTCGCTCACTATCGAGATTGGATCGAAAAACACATCTCAACCAACAACGAGAATATTAACTCTACCCCGAAAATCGAATAAAGCACTTCAATGTTTATGAGTAATCTGGTTAAAGCCAAAAAAAAAAAAAAAATTCTCAAATGTATGTAATCTGAAAGATCTGGTGCTTGAAGAATAAATATTACAACTGATGATCACGGAGTTTTGGGTTTTTTTGCCTTCTCTATTCAGTAAAATATATTCGTGTTCTACTACCATTAATAACAGTCACTTAAACGAGGAATTGCCAAAAGGAATACTGTTGGATCCATGGATTATTTTTGAGAATCCTTCGGGGCCCATTTTCAGTTTTCAGAATTGCTTTATGTACTATGCATAATTTTTTTTTAAATTCATTTTATTCTTAAAAAAACACGTATTAAACATTTGTGTTCACGTGTAAATCGTTTTAATATTTTAAAATTATTGTAATGCAAATTGATGAAATACATTGCTTAATATGTCGATATATTTTTTATAAAACTGAGAGACTGTACAAAATTTGTATTTTTTCGGATTTGAAAATATCGTAACTTAATTAAACGAATCGATGAAATAAAACATTAATTAATTCTGACGAAATGAATGGAGCCTCAGAATAAAAAGCATGTAATGAAAGAAACAATATCGATGAAGTGATGAAGCCTGTTATCCTAAATTAATAAAAACTCTTTCAATTAAAAACTCACAAATTAAAATCAAAATTGTATATAGTATCAACAGCAAAATTCTATAGAATTTAGTTAACTACATTCAATTATTTAAACCTCACTCATTAGTTATCGTTATTGGTGATGAAATGGCTATTGTATCTTCGGGAGGAAGAACAATACCGTTTAAATTGAGATAAATTGTAACCTATTTGATCACGGTCTATTGATACATCATGGAAGAGCTGAGGTATTACTTTTTCGGCTATCCCCAACTGATGTAATTAATATTGATGATGGTGCGAATATATTCGAGCAAGGAGGTTAAAATAACAAAATTTCGACAATTTGCAATGTTGTATAATTATACGAAATATGTTTCACAGTTTAATTCTTACTTTAATTTAATTGGGTTGGTTTTATTAACATACAATTTTTCGATAAATAGATGAATAATTCATGAGCAATGAATAATCAATGAAATAAAAGGAAAAAAATAAAAATCTTTAGTTAAATTTGAAAAGAATTCATGTCAACTGATTTACTAATTTGCAAATTTATCTGAAGACGTGAAAACGTCTTAATATTAAATATAATTTTCAAAACAAACGATACCATGCCATTTTTATAAAAAAAATTCTTTCAATGTATCTATCAGGATTGTAACATTTTATGAAAATGTTAGAAGTGGCAGTATCATCAGTTTACGAAAAAAGCGATATCGATGTTTTCCCCTAAATACACAAGTAGAATATAATATTTCAATTGTCGTTTGTTTTACAAAAATATCTGTATTTCGCTACAACTATGATACAAAGTTTCTTTAGACGCAGACTCTTAGAATGAGCATTTCTCGGTTATTCCATGTTTAACAATCCTTCAAAGAGTACAAATAGAAAATCATATTCCACTGTTATTCTTTATCCATTGACGGTATGATGCAATCTCGGTATAAGCACCAGGATATCCGGCGAGTGCGCATCCTTTGCCCCACGAGACGATGCCAGCTAGACGTCCGTGAATGGTCAAAGGACCACCCGAGTCTCCTTGACAAGTATCCTTTTTACCTTTAGGATAACCAGCGCAAATTTGACCATCGGGAATTCCACCATACTGCTTATTACAAAACGCCTTGGTGACGATTGGCACAACGGCGAGTTTCAAGTTCGACGACAACTGTGAACCACCTGTGGTTCCCCAGCCAGTTATCACGGCTTTTGAACCAGCCACAGATTCCTCGTATGTTTTGAAAAGACTGATCGGTTGGCGTGTCGAATCAAAATGAAAAGGTTCTTTAACGTGCATAAGAGCAATGTCGTTGACCGGTAGACCCCGGACGTTTAAGCGGTAATTCTCATGAACAATAATTCTGTCCACGCTATGCTTCGAACCACCCCACAATCTGTGGGTCGTACCAGCGTGCACAACGTAACCAATACTCATACCATTGGCACAATGAGCGGCTGTTATGATGTAGTTTCTCGATATGATGCTACCCCCGCAATTGTGACTACCAAAATAACGAAGACTTATCTGATATGGAACATTTTCGATCGTCGTATCTTCACCACCCACTATACGTCCGGGTAACCAAGACAAATCTCGTTGTCGTAAAGTTCTTGGCAGCGTGGCACCTGGTTGAGATTTTACAGTAAAAATTATATGAATGATTATGCTGATAAATAGTGCATCAGTTTATCATAGTTAGTGCTATTCTACAATGCACATCCGTCATTAGTAGATTGGAAAAAATAAAAATAAATGAATAAAATCGAATTCTTAATTCATCTTATTGAAGTAATTGCATTTTTGCACTTCTATATAGTTGCAATAAAATCTAGCGATAGCATAAATCGAATAAATATTGTGAATGGAAGTTCTACTGCTGTTGATTGATTTTTATTATAATTCGTGCCAAGTTTAGAATGACGAAAAATCGACAAATGCATTGGTTAAATGTTATTACAACTGTTATCATATTTCGATTATTTGAATAATATTCAACACTGATATACTAATGTTTCAACAGAAGAATGATAGGGAACTTTTGGCTTACCAGATGCAAACGTGGCGAGGGCCACAATTACCAGGAACTTGAACATTTTCCGATCACGTTCTATCGGACAAAGAGTAAAGTTTCGTCCGTTCTACGATCTTTTATACACCCTGATAACTTCTACAACCCTACTACTTATCTCAATTATCAATTAATGACAAAATGCACAAGAAATAACTATAATTGTATGGACATTGATCAGATTGATATTCGATAATAGAGAACATTGATTGACATCTTAATTAGATAAAAATATTATAATATTCGGTGATATATTTCTGCATTTTTTAATCTTTGACTTACAAATGCTTCACTTTCTGTTTGTGTTGAAAGTTAACAAAATAAGTTTGATATTAATGTCACGTCTTTAGGATAAGTTCATTCCTTCGTTTCGTGATAAAATCTTATAAAATAGGAAATACCAGCATCATATCTAGATCGATTTGTATTTATATACATAGATTCTAGCCAGCTTGCGCAATAAATAAATTGCGCATTTAATTTTGTTCTTTCATCGACCGAGTTCGAGTGCCGCTTATCGAATTCGTACTTTGATCTTCTTTGCGATTAATTGTCGGAGATGACACAGATTTGATTGACTACGTGAAATGAAATGAATCAATCTATTTGAGATTTTAGAAAATTGATAAAATTTGGTTTTTTTCGTAGATAAAAATGACAAAAGTATTATATAAATTACATTACTGATAAAACTTTGGCCATTCAAAAAATTTTGTGGGGTTCAAGAACGGACATTTTTAAAGCAAGATTTTTTTATTTTAACGATGATCTCAGTGGAATTTTTCAATAAGATGCTTACAAACATTTCTTTTATAAACAGAAGTTAATATCGCTTTGGTGGTAGACGGAAACCTTGGGATGATAATTATCAAAAAAGATAGACGGCTTTCTTTCTCACAGTGTATTTAAGTATACTCGAGATACATATATGTACTTCGATCATGAGGTATATAAGACCTGGCCAAATTTTCGTTAATCAGTTCAATATTTTTGGGGATTCAGAAATTACAAAGATGTTCAAACTCATTGTGTTAGTGGGTCTGTCTGTCGCTTTAGCGTCCGGTAAATCAAACGTTTCATGTATTTTATTGAAAAATAAATTCTAAAAAGTTATATTAAAATTGTCATTAAATATTACGGTTGAATAAAAATAAACAAGTTATTTTCATCAAGATAAAACTAGTTCAGAACAGTAATAACTTCTTATACATTATTTCTGTTTCAAAAATAAATACGTAAATGTTGTACTTAATATAGTATGTGAGAATATAATTCAAAACGTTCGAATTCCAGAAATAAAAAAACAGAATAAAAATTTTATTTTTTCTTATTTGTTGTTATTGGTTCTCAAATTAGCCGGTTTCGATCGAAACCCAAAGGTGAACACATTATCGTTGATTCCTCGTCTGCCAGGAAGAATAATAAACGGAACGGAGACGACAATTGAGGAAAATCCTCATCAAATTAGCCTGCGTTTCCGAGATCTGGGTCACTATTGTGGTGGCAGTATTATATCGAGAAAGTGGGTCTTGACGGCGGCTCATTGCATAGGGACTGAAAGACCGTCCGATTACAGTGTTATCGCCGGTACAGCGAATCGATATTCGGGTGGTTCGTATCATCATGTCGTCAAATTGATTCCTCACGAACACTATCGTTACGAATATGTTGACATAATGGAGAATGACGTGGCCCTTGTACGAGTTCGCGAGCCTTTTAAATTTGACGCTAAGCGTAAGCCCATTGCACTTTATGCCATGAACGAAGAAACAATGGTGGGATCAATGGCGGTCGTAACCGGTTGGGGTTTCACTGGAATAGAAAAACCCACCATTCTTAATCGCGTCGAAGTGCCGATTATATCAAAAGCAAAATGTCGAACGCTCTACGAGTATACTGGACAATTGCCCGAAGGGCAAATTTGTGCTGCCTATGAAGAAGGTGGCAAAGATTCGTGTCAAGGTGATTCCGGCGGACCGTTGACCGTCAATGGACGTCTAGCTGGTATTGTCTCGTGGGGCGAAGGTTGTGGAATCCCTAAGCAACCCGGTGTCTATACAGAGGTTGCGTATCACCGCGATTGGATCAAGAGGCACTCGAATGTTTGATTCTAAACCTTTGTCGATGTCACCCCTGATGGGATCGGATAGAACGGTGCATTGTGTGCGATTATGTATAAATTTAAGGGTAAAATTGTGTTCAACCCTTCAATCTTTCGAAGGGTCGAATGCTGATCCATGTCACTACTTTGGGGTAAAGCAAAGAAGGGTATGGAGGGTGTAACAAAAGACATGATCGAGTAAGAGGTGGATAAAGATCAAGCGATCCCCCTTCAGTGGAAGGTCAGAATAATATGACTTTTTTTAATGTACCTTGAAATGTTTTTTAACTTAAAGTAAGATGTGTTATAGTATTATTGAAATTATTAGTTAGAATAATTTGAAAATTAAAAAAATTATTATTAATAATGTAAATAATTGTCGTTTATTTGTTTACAATTATTAAAACCGCTCCTTTAATTTTTGTATATAATAATTCAAGTATTTTGATAATGTTTTTTTTTATTTGAGGATCGTCTCAATTGTTCAACGTAAAAAAATGCCGCTGGGTTAATTTAATTCCATGTGAATATTGTAAAGTTATATGCAAGTATCATTATGAGTATTAAACGCGTTTGTTGTTAACAAAATGTTCAACGTACGTGTAATTAAAATTATTTTAAAAACCTTAATTTTTTATTGTAGAAAGAAAAGGAATTTCATGCTTCTATATTTATTTCAAAAAATGTTGAAAGAACTTGTAATTGCTCGTAC